>ARYC01022248.1:0-44436 GCA_000711775.1 Oxytricha trifallax
ATTATAAGAATTGGCTCAATCAGCAAGATAACATTATACGTTTTCAATAATATTTCATGATATAATGAACTGAGAAGTTTGTTCACAATGTTAGGAATAAATGGGAATTAGGGATTCAGTGTTTCAACCTGCTTTCATTTAAAAGAATTTAAATTCGAGTGTTCGTGCGTGTGTCAAGGAAATGACATGTTTATAACTCAACAATTGAATCAATAAATAAAGAGAGAAATTTACCATAATAACTTACAAGATAAAATATTATGTAAAATTCAGCTATTTTTAAAATTGCTGGAAGATATATTCATTGTCAACAGATTTTGTCTCGTCATATCAAGAAATGTAGAGCGTTCTCTGAATTACATTATGTAATTTAGTTTGAATTCCGTTCACCCCCATTTTAAAAAGTTGTAGACTGGATTGATTGATTTCATTCAGTATTATTGACTTTAAAAAAGACAAAATAAATTATCTTATATTCTTTTTGAGCATCTATTTAAATTTGTATCCTTTGACACTTAAGAGAAATGAATGAAATTTTTTAGGTATTGGATTAAACACTCCCTGACAATTAATTTTATTTTTCTTTTTGTAGTCTACTTTTTTTTTAATGCTGATTTATAGTAGCTTATATGTTACGAGTGTGCGAAAAATAGTTTTCGAGATACGGCCCTAATAATTTTACTTTTTATAAAAAAAGTTATAATAAAAATTATTAAAATAATTCCCAATTTTTCATAAAAATCAAATTTTAATAAAAATATTAATTTAGTAGATTTAATGAAAATTAAAAGAATTTACAAAATTATATCATAATAAATTATTTGCGCTTTAATTATATTACAAAAAAATTCCAAATAATTTATTATGCATTATTTTGATTAATTCTTTTATTTTTCATTTAATCTTCTTAATTTATATTTTTATGAAAATTTGATTTTCATTAAAAATTTTGAATTATTTTTATAATTTTTATTATAACTTATTTTATTAAATGTGCCATATTTCGAAAATTATTGATCGCACACATGTATTTATTAGCTTCTATTACTAACCGTTTAAAACTTTATCAGACTACAAAAATAAAAATATACTTTATAGGGGGGATGTGTATTATCCAATAGCCGTTATTGCTTCTATATCTATTGGTTTAGATATAAATTTGAGTAACAAAATTTAGCAGATTGAAAATTCATAAACAGTAGCTTATTTTTATGTGGAATACAGTTTAGACCTTAATTTTGATCAACATTCATCAATCTAGCAGTTATTGATCTTTTATAATACCTCCGATAAAGATCATTAAGAATGTTCAGTTATTTTAAAAATAGCTAATTATTTTATTTAAACTGAGAATGAAAATTGCTTCATTTATTTACAAAAGAATCTTGTTTAAAAATTTATGGGTTCTGTTGTCTAAATAGAAATTCAAGTTTAAATTGCAGAATTCTTCTTTCTTGAGCTATAAGTGTTCGAATACAATCATAATATAAATAATTCAAATTAGTCATAATAAAATATTTTTTGATTTATTTATGTAATTTTGAATCTATTTAGGAATAATAATTTTTAAAAAAAGAATTAGATATTGCTATATAATGGTTAAGTTTTAAATTAATTATTTTATTTAACCTATAATCTAATAAATTTATTTGTTAATTTTAAAGTTATAAGAAACGTACATCATAAGCAAGGATTACTGAAAGATGTAATTTTTTAAATTTAAATAAAAAAATCACTATTGCTTTATTTTTATTTGGCAATTTAATTATTATAAGCTATTTCCATATTTTATGAACTATTTATTCAAAATTATTTTATAGCTTTTATTTATATATTTTAAGATATGTGGCCTTAACTATATTTAATTTGAATATATTAAAAATTTATGAATGCATATTATATATTTTAATCATGTTTTACAAAAATATGCCTCAATCGATTTTGAAATGTCACCTAGAGTTAAAATTCTAAAAAGAAAAATGCCTAACATTAATCAATTTAATCTTTAAAATATACGTTTTCAAATATAAAACCTCGTTATTGATTTAAATGTAGATCTGGAGTTAAGAATAAATTAAATTAATTATTTGATATAAAATTATTTAAATACAGCATAATATTAAAACTATTTTTAAAAATTATTTTCCTTTAAATAAAAATTTAATTCAACAAAAATAAATTAATTTAGACCTTAATCAATCATATTTAAACTTAATGTATTTATCCCCTTCTTTTGGTCATTAACTGAAACATCGTTTTGAATAATAAATAAATTGCTAATAAAATTTAATATTTCTTGTGTTATTATTTGATTTAATAATCCAATTCAAATTATATTAATGTTTTATGATTGATTTAATATTTCTTTAAAACTTTTGTAATATATAAAATTTAACGTGATATAATTTTTTAAAAAGTTATCTTCTAAAACTGTTTTAAAATATTATAAATCAATCATTTATAAGAGTTAAAATTTTTAATCTACTTTTATGTTCAGAGAGTTTAGAAAATTTTAAAATATCATTGTTAGATAATATTTGGTTGTTATAAGATATTTTGTTTGAGATTATATTTAAGTATTTTCTAATTTGATATTGATTAATTTATAATAAGAATTTTAAAAATTCCTTCAATAAATTATTTTATAGTATTTATTGTAGTTACCTTTTCTCCTTATGGAGGAATTATGCAAATACTTCCCGTAATAATTGGTCTACTCATAAGTAATATTTAAGAATACTTAATTTTCTAGAAAACATTCTTGTCTAATTTTAAAACATTAAAATAAATACCAGCGCACAGTTTATACCTCAAACCGTTAATGACTTTATTGAGAAGTCAACCAACTCATATATTAGATTCGTTGTTTAAAAGTTAATATATCGTAGTTTTTCATTATATTTTCCTTAGAGGATTCATAAATTTAAATAAATATATTTATATAGCTCATAATATCATCACATGATTTGCCACTAAGCTTTGAAGTAGTAAGGGATTTAGCATTAAATTCTTTAAGTATTTGTTGTTCATCACATAAAGCTTTGCTAATTACGAATTATTTATTAGTGTATTATTGACCAGTTAATTCTATAAAGAGAATTAATGCAATTGTTAATTTAAATATTATATTATATATGAAATATCTATTGAAGAGTTCTTTTATGCTATTGAAGGCAAACATTATAATACACGTTTAAATACAACTATTTAGTAAAGGACACTTGATTTAAAGCTATTTAATTAAATATAAAAAACCTTTATTTTTTCTCTTAACTTTATTTATTGAAATAAATGCATTAAAAAAACAGCAAATCGAATCATAATCTCAAAAGAATTGTTAAAAATATTGGAAATTTATTTTTTTAGATAATATGTTTAAGACTATACATTTTTTTCACCTTAATTAATTTATAGGGAATTTTATTATTAATTACACAAATCACAAAATATTTTTTTTATAATCAGAAGCATTGTATGGTACTTATTAAATAAATTAAAATTATAAATTTTTAAATTTGAGGGTTTTTATTGCAAAATAAACAGTTAAATGTGAATTAATAGACAATATCTATTTTTATTATACTAAAAATTTCTAACTTCATTACTTTTTGAATAGTACTATTAAATATAAAATAGTGTGAAAATAATACTGAATTTTATCCTTACCTTGAAGAAATCTTTTCCAATAGTAATATATACCCAAATATATTGCGAATCTAAATTTTATTTGTGAAAAAATAAGATCATTGCTTTTAAAAATTTATTTTGTAAATAATTTTTTATGGTTTTGGGCCAAGACAAGATTGTTAATGTTTAAAAAATTACTCATTTTACCTCTGTGTTAATGAGTATTGATTTTCAAAAGATTGTGCAAATTCAGCTACTTTTCATTACCATTAACACAGCTAAGACCCCGTACTACCACAGTCCTCCTTTGTCTAAAACGAGACCCCTGCCACCTCATTTATCCCTTACTTTAATGAAAATCTGTTTTCAAGTTGTGAATTATTTTCTCCATCGACATCATGATTTTGTAACACTTATTTACATTTAATAAATATATTGATTTTAAAAATATATATATTAAATAAGTATTATTAGATCAAGATCTCTATGGAGAAAATAATATAACTTGAAAAACAGAATCTACTTTATCTAAAAAATGTTCAAAATGAAATTAATAAGTTTGAATAAAATTAATTATTTTTAAAAAAGAATTATGTGATTAGCGTATGTCAAAAGTGTTTCAATGAATTATTCTATTTACTCCTTATCAATATTATTTGACAATATTAAAACTGGAAATTAACATTTAAAGTTATCTAATATCTCAAAATTGTGATTAAGAGGAGTAGAATTCCTAACTATCTTAATACTATGAAAAAAAAATAAGTATTACATCGTAGTCTGTTAGAAAATATGAAATCAAAACTAAATTATAAATTGAAAAATTTATATAAAATTAATTAATGAATTGAATTTATTATGTTTTCAAGTAAAACTCAGTCAATAAAGTTTGGGTGCACTTTTTATAATAATAAACATAATCTATTGACAATTACTATGGAAGATTAGCTTAATTTCTGCAACAAGAGTGTTTAAAATTTATTTAATTGAAATATTTTTTGGATAAAATACATAGAACTTACATTATTCGAGAACTTAAGCTGAGAGTCGAATTATAATGCTTTCATGGTGATTGCAAGTCGTTGGACGAGTAAAATACTAAAGCTATTAGAGGCATAATTGAGGATTTAAGATATTCTAATACAAGGTGCTACTCCTTACTTTCTCAAAAACTTTTTTCATGTTCTTATAGTTACAATAAATCTTCTTATCAAGATAAAGATTAGGGAGTGTTTAGAAAAGTGAAGAAATACGGATATGAAATGGGGCATGCATAACGATATGCTGCTGTACTTCCAAGTCAAAACAATAAAATTTGTAAGATAGGGATGTGGTCACAATTCAATGCCAAGCAAAAGGAGATTGTCCTGATCTTTTTTCAGCAAAAAGTATAATGGAGACTTTTTCTACATTTGGGGTTGCCAAAGCACTACATACTCTTAAAAGTTAATATCTTTTTGTTATTATAGCAAGATGATCTCAATTCAGAGCTAATACTACCACGTAAGATCATAGCTTCTAGTAATTGACTCTAATTTCCATAAATTCAGAAGCCTGTTTAATCAGCAAATTGGTTTTAAATTATAGTAACTTTCCTTAGTCAATTGATAGTACAACAGACCTTACTCTTCCAAGTCAGGCTTGCTTGAATGAATGACTCTTCCTAAATCTCTTTAATTTGCATTTCCTTTCAAATTCATGGGTGCTGCCAAATCTGATCATGCCTACTAATGAAAGAATTATTCCTCAGTTTATAAAATCTAAATTCTATATTAACATTTAATTATAACAAATCTTACATTTAAATTTGCCCTTGGGTTTTTTTAATTATAATTTTATATTATAAACTCCGTTTTAAAGGGAAATGGAAATGGAGAATTTAAAGAAAAATAACAAACATGAAAATTTAATTTTTAAGATAACGATTTGAGTAAGTGATATTTTTATACTCTCATAAGAATTAGCTAGAAGATTTTTTATCTGTAAAATTAGTAAAGATTTAATCAATTTTTGAATATCCACTTCTTAAAAGACAGATTTTATTCTTTATTTACTGTTTGATTTATTGTTGTCCTATACATATCAACTATAATTATTAAATTGATTTTAATAATCAAGCTAAAAATTTTAAAAGTAAATATACTCATGTTTATTTAATTTTATTTCAAATTTTATTATATAAAACACTTTATACTTTCGCCTTAGTGAGAAAATTTTTTTTATTAAGGTCAATAGCTCAAAATGACTGTATTTTCACTATCTATTAAAATTAAATCTCTGTGTCCTCCAGCTCTGATTTTTTTTTAGCTTTACAGTATAAATTTAATTGATATGAATTTTGCTCTGAGGTGTTATAGGAAATCATGCACTATTTGAGGCTCTTTTATTTATCAATATTGTATTAATTAATAAAGCTAGTTCAACTCTTTCGATATTTTAGAAAATAACTCCTACTAATCATGTATCTGATTTCTAAAAGATCTCGCAGATATTTTTTCGGAAATTGCTTTGGGAGAATACTTTTATTTGTAATAAGTGTTTTAATGATTGATGGGTGGCTAAGAATTTATCATGTATTAGTTAGATTGTTATTTACCCAATAGGTCTTTAACTTCTATTACTGATCATAATCTTCTAATCCTTTTTTATTTCTCCATTATATGAATACACTACGAAATACCATTAAATCCATAAAGTCCATATCATTAACTCTTTATCGGATCTAACTTAAATGTTTAGATTGCCAGATGAGGAATGGCTGATATTGAAGTAGGGTAGAAATAATCTGACAGCAACAATGAGTCTTTCAATTTTTATATTTGAGGTAACTATGGTACTAGAAGAAACTTTATCGGTTCTTCAATTTCTAGATGGTAAAAATACTTTAAAATTAATTAAGTAGTAAATGTAAAATAAAATCATATTTTAATAATTATTGACTTTTCTTTTAAAACATTGTATTTATTTTTATAGCTAAATCATAGTAGGCCTAAAATTATTAATAATTAAGAACTATATTTATAATTGAATTCGAATGAAAAGGAATCTATTAAATTATAAATTTATTTAAAATAATCAAATTCTAAAATTAAATAAACAAAAATTATAAAAGAATACCAAAATCCTAATTTTATGCAAGAGGAAAAACCCAATATTAAGCAAATTAATCATTTAATAAAAACAAATTTGAATATTACTAAACATTCTTGTTCACAGCAATACTTGCAAATTAATTAATGAGTTTTGAATTTTCAAGGTCCCATTTAAAGACTATTTAGATGTATTACTTTTAAAAAATTTATTTATAGTAAACAAAGAAATACATATAGTCCAAAAGAAATATTGATTATGAATGCAAAATAAAGTTTCAATCGGGATATTGATATCTTATGCATTTTAGTTTTATTTATAACTAATATATACAGTGAACGACAAACAGCACAAACGAGAGTGGTGCGAACTCTGATCCTCAGGACTATCAAGGACAAGGGCAACTACATGTTGATTTTTAGTCATTCAGTCGGAAACCTCACTCTGCTTCTAGAGCAACTACAACTATTGATTCTATCACTGGAAACTTAGTAATCAGCTGGACTCCTCCAACTGAAGAAAGAAAAGGGTAGGTTAATATTTCTAAAAAACATAATGGCATTTTTTAATAATTTATGGACCTTATCTAATATGTATATATTAGTAATAAATAAAACTGATTATTATATTATAGAGATCTCTAATTAAATTTTGATCTCTTTTTTAATTTCCCTTGCCTTTAGCGATTCACTCACTCACTCTTAAGCATTTTGAAAAATTTTAACTTAAATAACTACTTA
Organism: Oxytricha trifallax; assembly: GCA_000711775.1. Classification (NCBI taxonomy): domain Eukaryota; phylum Ciliophora; class Spirotrichea; order Sporadotrichida; family Oxytrichidae; genus Oxytricha; species Oxytricha trifallax. Next base: position 7,458 of record ARYC01022248.1, read on the forward strand.
CTTACTTTTATTTTAAATAGAGATCAAATAAATATGTCTATATTCATTAGTTAAGAAGCTTTAAATCCTATTGATAAACAAGATGAAAAAATTTAAATAAATTCATAATCTCAATTATTTGAGGACTTGGCGAGATTCTTTAATATAAGAGAAGTTTGAAGAGTAAATACACAATAAAATATTATAACTACTGAACACTTAAATAAATAAGCAATATTACTAATTTCTCTACATTTATTTATAAATTACTATACTTATTTGGTAAATATGAGAATCAGCTTAACTGTGTTATTGATCTTAACTTTATTTATTTTTTATATTTGATATATATATTTAGTTTATGAAGCATTGAATTTAATAGAATTTTATATATTATTAAAAAGAATTAGTGTCAAACGCAAAAAAGGGAAGTTATACTGGCATCTCATTATATTTTTGCTGCTTTTATGAGTAAAGTGTAATTTTTTAAACTTTTATAATTAAATAAAAAATAATTTACATTTAAAAAAAAAATGACTTAAATGTATTATAGAACTTAAGTCTAATATATTATAAATTAGGTTACTCTATTTTTTAAATCTGTTTTACAGCAGAGTACCTACAATTAATAATTTTTATATAAATATTAGGAAATTAGTAAATCTGATTATTTTTTATTAATGCACTTTATTAACACTATTTTCATTAACTAAAAGAATTGTTACTTTAAATTTTAGGACAGGAATGAGGGTAAAAATGAAACTTTGAGTTATAAATTTTTCAGGGGTATTGTTAGACAAATTACTTAAGAAAAATGGGGATTGAAAATTCATAGAACCTTAAGCTGGCACTGAAAATTCTGGAGAAGCTCTACAAGCAGAAAGATGAGGCTCACTGAAATAAAAAGTAGAAAACCCAAATAGTAGATCTTATTAAACTATCTGAAATTCACAACTGTTTCTCCTTCAAAAGCCACTTATAAAATAAATATTAGAAAGCAACAAACTCAATAACCAGATATGACTAGACCAAATCGAGCTATTATTAATCAGGAATATGACTCAGATATAGAGCTTAATACTTGTTCGAATAGAAGCAAAAGTAATTAATGAAATAACCTTTCTTAAATACAAAAATTAATTTTCTTATGCATTTTGCATTCCATTTTATGGGATATCTCATTCCTTAATACTTGATTCATAACCTTTAATTTTATTAACTCCCATTTGTTATTTAAAATACTCAACCATATATGTAATGCCAGAGTAAACACATAAGAATTGATGATTAATTATTATTCAGGAATAAACATATTTAATCTAAAATTATTTAAAATACTTAACAAACAAACTGTTTCTTAATTCATTTTATATTTATAATTTTTTAAAACTATAAAAAAGATATTTAGAAAAAATATCTATTTAGAAATTAATTTAAACATTTAAATTTTATACATAAAAAAAGAAATTAAGATAAAGTGCAGATAAAAATAAAGTGTCTGAATCAAAATTTATTAATTTGACTCAATTTAATCAAAATATAAAAAAATATTAAATTAATTATTTAATTTATAGTTATAATTCAATGTTATTTAATTTATAGATATAATTCAATGTTATTTAATTTATAGTTATAATTCAATGTTATTTAAGCTTTTGCTATTTTAACTATTTATTAATCGACATATATTCCTATTTTATTAATAACTTTTTAATCCAAAAGTCTTTAAATCGTTGTTAATTTTTATTGACATTTAATTATGACTTATAGAGTTCTCTAAATGTTTATAAATGCTTCTACAGTTTATTTTACTTATGTTTATTTGTAATTTCTTAAATTTTGGTAATAACAAGTTATTAGTATTTATCTTAACTTAACCAAAGTGAATTGCCTTTTTATTCTCTTTCTAACTTTTTAAGCTACATGCGAGTTTTTTTTTTATATTAGTCATTTAAAAGTTGAGGTTTGATGGGATTTGAAAAGGGAGGGTGAAAAAATACTGATGATTTTTATTTTTTGAGCGTTCAACGGTCCTAAATAATAAAATAATATGGGGGGAGAAGTTTCCTGCACTGGGCTATGATAAAAAAGAAAATTTAGGGAAGTTTCCTGCACTTTTTTTATTTTTTTAATTTTTAATTTTTTTAATTAAATTAATCTTTATAACAACTATCAACCAAATTTAGGACTATTTTCAACATCATAATTATAATTTAATTTATTTATCAATAGTCAATATCTGTCTTCAGATTCCAACAACTCTGACATTGTTCAACTGATAATTGTTTGTTCTGTTATAGTAATTCAAAATATTTTATTTAATTGTTTTTGTAATTCTAATTTAAATTTTCTTGTTCTTATCATGCCTATAAAATGTTAGACTATATTTTCTTGTACAACTTCAAAGATGAGCAATACGCTCTTAATATTTAATAGATCAAAAAAACATTAAATTTGTAAATTTATCTTAAATTTATTAAATTTTACATAAATAATAAAAGTGCAGGAAACTTCCCCCCCAAAATATTTTATTAAATTAAATTGTAGTCTATCGATATTTTTATGTTCCTCTAATTATCTTTTTAAGAACAAAAGCTATTTCATGTTTTTAGGTTAGTTAACATAATTTTTAATTTTCTATTCCAATTACTCACTTAATGTGAGTTTATTTACATCTATTTAATTTTTCATTAGTACTACTTCATCTTCAAATATTTCAATTAATATGCTAAAATCTTATATTTCTATTAATGATTGAATGTCTTAACTGAGTTGTGATTTCTCCTTTTATTTATGATGAGTTTGTTTCATAATATTCTTTAAATAAACTTCATCCTAGTTTTCTAGATATTTAAGATCCTGGAGGGTTATTTGAAGTTGTGGTTTAATTATTGCTTCTTTGAATATATAATTATTGAAAATTTTTGCTGAAATGACTTAATATCTTGGATTTACAATTTACTTCGCTTGTCCTTTTGAGGAGATGGTTTTTTCTTTTAAATATCTTATTTAGATTAGATTTTTTTATAGATTGAGAGCGTATACTTGTGAAAGTGCGTTTTTTATAAGATTGCAATTGAGTATTCTAATAGCTCTTAGTTTAATCATGTAATGATTCTCGAGAAGGAGCGGCTATAAATAAATATATAAATTTTATAAATAATCTTCTGAATTTTTAATCACTCATTAAAGGTCTATTTTATTGTGTAATTTTTCTATCAATTACACCATTTTCAGTTATTAATTAACTTGCTTTTATCACATTAACTTTTCAATCAAATTAAAAAAAATAATCTAAATTTGCTATTATTTTCATTTTAATTTTTATCTATATTGCTACTTACCATTTGTTCTCAATCTAAAATAATTCTAAAAAACCTAAAAGTATCTGTTGTTAATAATTATTATAAGTACTATTGTTTTTGAGCTTTATATTTCTTTTCTTCTAGCATACATCAATTACCTCTTCTAAAGATTAACTATTTACATCAGTTTTAACTTTGCTGTTTTCTTTTAATTATTTGGGTGTTAAACTGTTTATTTTTTTTAATATACTAGATTAATTGTAGCTAAGCTATTGGTACTTAATAGGTGGCTTGATCTGATACTAAGTTATAGGGATGGTCTAATTTTTATAGATGCTTGCTTTGAAATATTCGAGTCTCAGAACTTTTTAAAAATAATTTTGCTCCATCTGAAGAGTTCATCATCCAATTACTGATAAATTATTTAAAACATATTCAAACCTACACAGGATTAGCTTTCGCTACTAAAGGATGCTTGCGGGAGACCTCACTTGTTTCATATCAGGTATGAAACTACTAAATTATGCCTAAAAAATAGCAACTACTTTCTCTGTAATGCTGTTTAAGGCCTTTACATTTACTTAGATCCAATCATATTAATATAAAATAATTATTATAAATTAATGTAATAAATGGACGAAAACCTTAAAACTTTCAAAGAGGTAAATAAAGTAGTGGAAATTTAATAAATTGATTGAATCTGCACTTGGAAAAATTCATAAATATTTCTAAAGTCAAGTAGGAATTTAAATATGGGCTTGTTAGTAAGAAACTAGCAATAAATGATGCCATCATAGAAATCTAAATTTAAAATTAAACACTATTTTTAAATTAAATTGTTTTAGATAACCAAATTCAAATTCTTATAAAAGGTAATATATTACTCAGAGCCTTAAAAAGAAATTAAATATAAATGATTATTAAATACTATTACTTATTTGCCTCATTATATATGCTGAGCTTTATGCAAAAGGTAAAATAGTTTAAAAATAAATAAAATTAATAGAGAATATTTTAATCTTATATTTACTTACTGAATTCATTATATGAATTGATTTATTAAACGAAAATGAATTTCAAACAATTATAATATAGTTAATTTAAATAAAGTTAGTTAAATTTCTTATATCACTATGGATATTTAAATGGTTTGAAACATAGGCTAATGATAGTTATTTTATTTCCCAACACAATTAGGAGAAATAAATCCTAAATCAAAACAAAAATTAGTAAATTCAAAAACGAATCTTACTTTTTCAATAGTGAAACATAAACAAGTCCAATCATAGAAAATTTACTGTGAAACATTTAGTTGAGACAATTAAAATGATAATTTTACAAAAGAAAAATGCAAACCATTCAATAGAAAGATAATAAAATTTAGCAAAATACTTAAATATTGAGTTTTAATGAAACATTAATACAAGATAAGTCTAGTTATTCTTATTATTATAATCTTTAACAATATTAATCAGAATATAAAAATTTTGATATATTTTTTTATGTTAATCTACCTATGATTGAGTTTTCTACCAAAAAGTAAATATTATAATTTTTTCAATATTTAAGCTATATTTAACTATATGATAATTTATTAAATTATATTTTTTAATTTATTCATATTAATTCTAATATGTTAAAGTTAGCAATAAATTTAGAATTCAAGTGAAACAAATCAAAATGACATCATCTTGAGGGATTAATTCATACCAAGGATTAGAATGAAATCTGCAAGAAGATTATAACCCAAAATCATGAAGTATAGCTCATAACCAAGAATCTTATAAATTACATTTAAAAGTTCAGAATTCTTAGGATAACGCTCATTTGATAAAAAAAAGAATCAATAAGTAATAATCTAAATCACGAAAACAAAATATCTACAAGAAATAAGTTTCTGAGATCTTGGTAAATTAACCAATTTCTTGGAAGTTTAAATAATAATTAGAACTTGACAGGCATTCAATGATTTTAAAACTCAAAATAAAGATAAACAAGTCAAGACTTGCTTGTTTCAGTTAAGTTCAATTGTATGATTAAGATAGAAAGGTCGAAAAACTAACTATTAAAAACTAATAGAAATTTAAGAGACAAAGAAGTAATACAAGGAATTAGGGTGACAGTCTAAAATATAATCTTTTTTCATCCAAATTTTAGATTAAATAAAAAGAAATATTTACTACCCTTTATAAATGCCTATAGAAAATTTCATAAAGTGATTAACCTGATATTTTTTGTAAAAGTGAGAGAAAATAGTAAAATAAGGACAAACATTGTACTCTACCTAATATTAAGACTGTTATATATTTCCTAAGCCACATCCTGAATATTAACGTTTTTGCATCTTTCTTGAACTTGCTAGAGCTGTCTTTGAGTAAAGATGACATTTACGAAACTTTCACAAGATTGTTTCAGCGATTGAGAATCATCTCAAAATTTTCATTCATAATTTCACTTTTATCCGCCAATTCTTCGTTTAGACTATTGATATTTTCAGTGGTATTTTTGTCTCTAAAGTGTATTCTCTTCTTTTGCTACTACTTTCTCTAAAGTAAAGAATTAATAATGATAAAGTGACGCACCAAATTACAAGAAAAAATAAGAGTTTTTATAGTTTCAATCTTAGAGTAACAGTCAACTCCACTTGTACCATATGTGTTTCTTAATTCGTCTTAAAATGCTTCGTTAATTTCCTGTAGTATTACAAATGCCAAATTTTGAGGATAATTCTCCTTTGCTATGACTAAATACACAATCCTATATTGGATCATTGTGCTAGATAAAAGTTAACAAAACTATATTTTATTGAAATAATTAATGGGAAAATAATTTTGCATAAGGTAATATCCTTTTTAGGCATAGTGTAAATAACATACTGGAAACAATGATCTTCAATACTTTTTGTACTCTAAAAATAGAGTGTCATATCTTCTTTAATAGCTCTTTTGCCTTTTATTTCAACTTTCAACTAATTTTATTAACTTATTTTTGCAAATTACCTTGAGAGTCTTTCATACTGTCATAAGTTTTGCAAAGAATAAGGCCATCTAAAGTTCTATATATCAAAGCATTTTTTCTGACTATTTTAATTATTTATAAATTCCCACTCTGATTTAATTTATTGCAAAATAAGACATCAGTTAAAAGTTTTCATGAGATTGGATGAGTAAAATAAGTTTAAAATTAGAGTGAACAGACTAAATAAATTAATGGGCTACTCTAAGCAAAAGGATTTGATTAATGGGGAGGTTTGAAATGTATAATTTAAGATTTTAATAAATTTTCTTGCTCCACCCTTCCAGAATTTTTTAACAGCTATATCGAATGAAATTTTTCTAAGACCCACGTGTTTTTAGATGAAAAACTTTTTATAACTAATAGAGTACAATAATAGAGCAATTTAATTATTAGATAGAACCTTTCTTAATCAAAAGGCTATAAGATATTCATGAAACAACTGATTAATGGGCAAAAAATAAATCAAATTTCAATCAATAGCTAACTCAACCATATTTATCAGACCTTAAATACTTGTCATAAAACATTGAAAGAAAAATTAGTTCATAATCATAACTTGGTACGAATTCTAATTAATAAAAGATTTTAGTTTTATATAAAAAAGATTCAATTATTCTTATATCGATTTAAAGGGCAGAGTCACTTCAGAATTTTTTCAAATTTAATATTGTAGAAAATTAATCTATTTGGAGATTAACTAAATTACATTAAAGTAAAATCTATTATAAATTAAAATAATGGTAGTTTTATTAACCAAAAGTTTTTTTTAAATTTCAAATCTTAATATGATACGATAGATCCTTCGCTTTTATTATTATTTATCTTTTGCATTTATCCTGAATCATCCCAGAAAGATATATTTTTTGATTTTGATATACAATCTATAACAGTAAAAGATTTTTCTCTCTTTTTATGACCAGGAATATTTATCCTTCATTTTAAATACAGTCTCCTCTAATCCGCTGCTCAATAATTAGATGAAGCATTGATTTAGAACATAAAGAAAACTTGACTCTTAACAATAGATAACTATATAATTTAATTAATTTCTCTCAGATATATATTCCTGCAATAATACTTCAGCCTTTCTAATTATAGACAGTTCAATAAGTTATGCCTTAAAGTTATCATGTTAATATTCAAAAACATAAAGAAGTTTAAGAGTGAAAACATTAAGTTTTCATATATTAAATGGTTAGGCTGAGTGATCATAAATTTAGGGATCAGGTTAAGTAGTCAAAATTCATTTTTGATATAAATATCCTTGAAATTTAAGTAAGATTATTACCCACTTAATTTTCATAGATTTATTGAAATTTGTAAAGATAAGACATAGATTGAAAGTAAGGCAGTTCTCATAGAGTCTTATTAATATTATGGGAAATAGATATGATGTTAAAATCCAAAAAATAGAGGCAATTTTCTTGAAAGACAAAGAAAACTTTTTACTTCTCTTTTGTAAGAAATGTAGTATTATTAAAACATAGTTTAGAAAATAAATCAAAATTTAATAGAATAATCTAAAGAATATATGACTGTTTAATTCAGTCTTGAATCTTATAGAAATAACAAAAAAACAACTTCTTAAAATCACTAAAGGACAATCGAACTGTCTATAACTCTTCTTTTAAATAAGTAAAATCTGAATCTGTTAATTTTTAAGATAAATAGGTATTTCCAGGACCTCTTAAGTTGGATATATATAAAATCTCAATATAGCAACAACAAAAAATGTCATACTGTTAAAAAAATTTCAGTAACAATATAATGAAAGATAAAATAAGTAATCTAAATCTCTTTTAAAGATTATGAACATCTAAGTTTCAAAAATTCTTAAAATAAAACAGAGTAGTCGTCTACTGATTTTTTAAAAGAAAATTGCCAGAATAAATATTTTAATTCAAGTAAGAATTCAGGAAATATAAAACCTAGATTCAAGGATAACTCTATTTACTCTTAGATTAAAAAACAAATGCTTATTTTAGCTATATATCAATTTAAAAGCTCCTATCTCAATTCATTTAAGTTAAATATGGGCAAAGGAAATAATACCAAAACATTTTGCAATAATCAATCTGCAAACAAATATCACAGGTTTCTGATTTAATATTTGCTTTTAAATATAATGGATTATTTTACATTAAATCAGAGCTACTGGATATAATAATCTAAACTAAGAAGGATAATCAATCCAATCTAGTTATATAAGTAAACAATTTACTCTAAGATAAACAAGAATTCATAGCTAAAACGAAGACAAATTAAACATATAAGATTAAATAGACTAATTGGAGAAAAATGGAGAAATATATACTGTTCTTGTTTCTTGTCCTTTTTCAATCTATTTTAAAATGTACAATTATGATTAAAAAGGTTTTATACTGGCAATTGCTTGATAGAAGAGATTTATAATATTGAAATTAAATAACTAGTTAAATATAAATGTTATCGAAACAAAGAAATCATCAAAAGAGACAAGGGTCAACAAGACTTGCAAGCATTTAGAGTTTCAAATATATTTGACTCTCTTGAAGTAAAATAATAAATTATCTAATTTTTAATAATTGGTTTGGAAACTACACTCCAGATGGGGAGACACCAATTATTCTCATGACAGAGAGATCTTCTTATGCTCCCTAAATTTATTTGTAATTTAAAATAATAATTTCGATATAATATAGATTATAGTCAAGAGAAAACTTATGCAGTCATAACCAAGCATGGGGAATTCCTTAAAAATAGAAAAGATGGTGGTATTTATTGATGCATGCCATGTGTAAATTATAAAAATGTTAAATTTAATTATATAGACACAAATTCAATACTTGGTTCCTCAATAAAACGTTGTCTTTAATATTGAAGTCAAATACTGCCATACTATTGATAATATTTTCATTAAAATTGATCTAGCTGCTGTTTTAAATGCAAAAAAAGATGATGACTTAATTAAAAGATTTATTTACAATATTAGCATTAATTAAATAAATAAGCTAATCAAAGGAATTATCACTGAAAGGAATTTAAGTTCTTGGTAATTTGAGGAACTCTAAGAAGCCTAAATTAAAGTTATTTATTCTATTGATTCTTACCAGATTCTTAATATAGCCAGAGAAATATCTATTTTGGAAGTGTATCAAATAAAATGTAGAGAGCATTCTCAAGAAATGATTGATTTCTTGAATAAGATGCTCAGCAATAAGGGTCTAAAGTTTCCTAGAATAATTGTACAAAATGTCAAAGCTTCCCCAAAAAATTGCACAGCCAATAGATTAGAAAGCTTAATGTAGATCCATGAATAATTTTGAGAGAACAAGACATGAATACGATATGAAAGTGTTGAATGATAACAAAGAACTTGAAATTATCAAATAAACAAGGCAATAACAGCGATTACAGTTTAATGAAAATTTCAGCAGATAACTGGCTTTAGTCGATAGAGACCTCAAAGCTATTCAAGCTGAGGGTTAAAAGATAGTTAGCAAGATAATCGACAGGTCCAGAGCAGAGGAGAAATAGATTCAAGCTAAGTCTGAGTTAATAGCTGGAAAAATCAGAGCTGAAAACCAAATTTTATAAGCGAAATTACTTGCTTAAGGATTAACTGAAGCTGATACCACAAGTATAAACGCTGAGAACGAGCTTATATTCGCGGGATAAGAAATAAAGATGCAGAGTAGAATGCTGAAGCCATAAAATTGTATTTATTGCAGAAGGAGAATTGCAAAAGATTCTTTATTTAAGAAGATCCTAAGAGAGCCTTAATAAGTAATTAGATATTGATAGACAAACGGTCAAAATCCCCATCTTAAGATCTATGGCTGCTTATGGCATACTTAACAAGAAGGATATTTTATTAGAATATTTATCATAAATTAAACTTAAATTTAATACTTAAAAAATTTTCATACCTGTAATAGTTAATATAAATAAAATTTTAAATGATAGATAAAATAAAATTTTCTAAATAATTTTATGAAAGATTTACAAGAAACTCTATTGAAAAGTTAATAACACGACTAAGTTTTAAGTATAAGATATTCAGAGGATTATTAAGGCAAGAATCATATTGGTTACATATTCCAATTTACTTTCGTAATTCTGGTATGTCTATAACAAGTGTCTTCAAAGGTTGTTTACATAAGAATACCAGAATTAAATCAATTATAATTGATTGTGAAAATAAAAAAAATTTCAATGGGATTTTATGCTTTACTTATCAACATAAATGCAAAAGAAGTGATAATTACCTCGGAAATTAAAGAATTTAGTACTAAGATGCTTCCTATAATGATGTATGGAATTAAGTACATGATATTCATAATTGAATTTATGGTATATCATTTATATCAATAGTATTTATTGATTGGTATGTTGCTTTAAATTTTTACCCACTATTTACCTCTTATCAATCATACTTTATCTTGAAGGAAAAACTTAAACCAATCAATATAATAATTTTAGACGTGTCTTATATAATTAAAGTTATAATTCAAATAACAGGCGCAAATTTTTTTATTACAACAGAAGCGAGTTCTAATTAAGATCCATAATCAAAAGTTAACATATAATAATCCATTTTAATCTTTATTATATGAATTTTCTTTAAAAATTATAGATCATGAACAGATTAAAATGACTTATAGTGGGAGCCTATAGGATTATAGCTCTTCTTACCGTATTTAAACACTACATTTTCATTTAAGGAATTGGTTTTGATATTCCAAATTTGATTACTACTATTACTTTTAGTTTATGATGATGATTTTTACATCAGTGTAAAAAAAATTTAAGTTGCCAAACTGCGATAAGATTTGAAGAGCCTGGAAAACTTAGTACCATTAATTTCTTTTAACAGTTATATAGTTATTTATTGATGTCTTGGCACTCTCTTCATTATGCAACAAGTTGTTAGAATAATCATAATATTTGTTGTTAACTTTGTAAAGATGGGGATCTGGATTTAAATATTAAGAAATGATAGGTAGAGAAAAAAAATTTCTCAAGAAGACTAAGAGGGAAGATTTAAATTCAAAAGAATAATTGTATTGAAATAGTTATCGAATAATAATAATCTAATTTCCATGACAATCTAAGCAAGCATAAACTATAGTATAATCTATTTAATACGATTATTGGATATTAAGACAATTGTATTAAATTAAATAAAAAATGATAAAGAACGATTTATCAAAAGATTTATTAGAAAAACCCAAGAAAACATCTGATGATACTTCTATCATAAAATATAAAGAATAAGACGAGAAATTCAAGAATAAACGTTATCTGGAATACATTTACATGTTTATGTTCATATAGTGTGCGCCTGTCTACAGCATATATTTACTAAAATGATTTATAACAGAATCTTTTGTTAATAGCTATATTTTTTTACCATAATCTCATTTGCACTTATGAATGAGCACATTGTATCAATTATGTATACATTCATACCAAGATCAAGCTATCCTAATTTATTTTTGAGGGTGATTCAAGGGCTGTTCTCTTTTTTTTATTTACTATGTTTTGAAATACTTGCTATTTTAATACAATTACCATGGATATTTTGATAAATTATTTTTGTGATTAGTGTTTGTTTCTATAATTATAAATTTGTCTCCAATAACAACAGCTATTATTTCCTACTTTATGTTAGAAGAGTGCTTGAGTAAACTAGATATCTAGATCCTTATTATATCCTTTGTAGGTGTAATTTTTCTGTTTTTTATGATCACAAAATTTAAGTTTTGAAATAAATAAATCTTTTAAAAACCCTAATTAAGATACTTCAAAAATTTGGGCTTGGATTGCTTTTATGACTATTCCACTTAGTGCTGCTTATAATCGCATAATTAGTGATGAATGTGGTCATTTAATGAATCAACTATAGGCGCTTTCATGACACACTCAATAATAGTAATTTAATTCCCAATAGTCTATATCTTTGTGATGGCTTATAAATAATTTCTAATAATAAGATTGGAAAATGACTATTTTAATTGGGATTACAGGTCGCTACTTCAATATTTTTAGATTCAAAGCTCTTTAATAATGCCCGTAGATAAATTAAGAGATGAAAATTGGAGTTAGGAACAATTAAATTAAATATTAATAATGATTGGCTGAAAATTAATATAATTAGGCCAAAATCAAATTCTTACACCATGGTTGGATTACTATATAAGGACAGTTATCAAGTCAATAGTTTAATGATTAGCCCAAACATTATAATTATTCGCCAATTATATTTAATTTAATCATTCTTAACCCCAATTTATTGTCATTATTGATTTATGGGGTTTTATGAGGATCAGGGAAGTTAGCTGGTATAAGCTATTTCCAATAATATATTATATTCAATTGTTTCTAGATGTCTTGTTCTTTGATAAGAGAATTATTATAGAGCAACTGTATGGAATTATTGTTATAATAGGGACTAATGCAATTAAGCTTGAGCTAGAATTAAGAAACTTACATAAAAGTGAAGGGAAACAAATTAAATATTGATTATAAACTTAATTAAAGATTAAATGAATAGATATTATTTAAGTTTATATCTAGTAATAATTAAATATATGTTATTTTCAAGATTTATTTGTTAAACCCTATATCTGCTTAAGAAGAAATATATGAATTTACAATTATATTCAAATTTATTGAAATACTATAAATATTTTTGTGGTACAACATAATCAGACACTCGAAAACAACTCTTAATTTTATAATTAAATGAAAAAAATTTAATTAAAAAATAATTAAAGAACAATCACAATTTAAATATTTTTTATCAATGCTTTTATGATAGTTACAATAATAATTTACAATCATTTTTTTAGTATATGTTGTAAAAGAATTAAGATCGCAGGTTTATGATAACAGAAAAGCACATTAAAACTAAAAGATGAATCATATATTTTACATAAACTGAGTTAGTTTACATTCTAAAATTTCTTTATATAGACACATTTTATTAATTAATGATATATGTAATTTAAACTTACTTATTTTGTATTTAAACCTCATATTTTAAATTCTTTTTTTAACTGTATCAATTTGCTTTATTTAAATTATGTAATATTAGCAATTATTGATATAGATTTAATACATAATTTGAATGTATAAAAATGAAAAATAGTTATAATTTAAAGAAAATTATAACTTTTGATATAAAAATAAGTAAAAAACGTAACCTAAATAAAGTATAATTGATTAAATGCTTTATAGGTGCTTTATCAAGCATGATGATGGCTAAGCTGCTGAGACTTAAAAGGGCTACATGACTGGAATTATCACCTCTTCGCAAATGTCTTAAAATTTAAACATAAAATTAAAAAAAATCTTAATAAAACTGTTTAATTAATAAAGTTAATCAATTAAAGCTTGATTACCACAAACATTATTGCATGATAAGATTATTATAATATTATTTATAGTCTGGAAACTTAATTAATCTTTCCTATAATAACCAAAACGGGTTTATAACAGAAATTGATCGCATTATCTTATTAGATAAAAAGAAGCGTTTTAAAAGAAACTAATTCTCAAAAAGTAGCACTCAAGAAACCTCAAACTTTCTACTCTTATCTTTTACGCATAAACTTGAATACCAAATTACATGCAAGCAATTAAAATGAATCATTGAGCAATGCTATGAACAGTTAGCAGCTTATTATAACTAAGTTTACAGTAAAAGACTTTAAAATCGTTCAATAAATATAAATAAAGCTAGCATTAAATGAGAAGTATATAGAATTAGAGTGTTCTATCTACAACTATTTCAAGCATAAAGGATAAAAGTAAGAAAATTCATAATTTGATCTTAAAACATCATAACTTTAGATAGTCTGTTGAAGATGTCTAATTATAAAAGTTTGGGAATGCTCAGTATCTCTTAAGCTTCCAGGATATATTAAGTAAATCTTCCTCATGATATAAATTAAGATTCAATTTTCATTTAGCAACCACAACTACAAGAGTTTGCAAAATTATTTATATATAAAAGTAATAATTGTATAGACAAGGTTTAACAAAATAGAAATGATGCTATCGTAGATGACTAGAGATAAAGCATGTAACCAGATATTACGTTTATAAGAATGGTTAGACATATGGAAGTAATTAACCTATATCTAGTATTATATTTTAATATGAATTAAATATAAAATGTAATAAACTTTCATTTGATTGAAAATCTAATTCAGATAATGCCTTAAAATACTAAAAGGACAAAATTTAATAAAGTCAGAAGCGCAAGTATGTCGATGAGTTAAGTTTAATTTTTATTCTAACCCCAATTTATTTTAGTTAATGGTTCCTCACTAAGTTAAGATGCAGTTTGATACAGTGACAAGGTAAGATTACATTTAAAAGCCAAATATTGTATTTCAAATTTTACCATCAATAGCGTAGTAAAAGTAATCTAATTAATTGATAACTTTTTATTCCTATTTACAATTTGATATTAGTATTTAAATTACACATTAATGGCATACTGAATCTTATAAAATAAATTGAAGTTTCTTACATGGTGAAAGAGTGCCTTTTCTATTTAAATCTCTTAATTCATTTCTCTCTAAGGAATCATTAAGTTTGCGTTTTTATCGTCATAAACTAAGAAATCGTTATTACAAGCTGTATGATTATCTAATTTCCTTGGCATATATATATATATATATATTATGAGTCATGCTTCATGCTTTGTTTACCTCTAACACCTCCACCCAATTTGAAAAACTCATGTTATAAGTTGTCGAGGATATAAAAGGATCAACTTCTTTTCGTTGAGATTGATTATTAGAATTCTTAGGACATGTCTTTTCTCTAGTATAAGTTATTACTGATTTCTTAACTTTGTAATTTTAATAGGAAATCATGCTTGTAGTTTTAAAATTCTTAATAGGTTCTTCCTTAATCTTGACTTCTTGTTTTTTTATGATTTAATGTCAATCTCTTTTAATTTTATCATGCTTGTGAAATTGATCTTCATAGTTTGATTTGATTTGGTTTTATTATTTGTACTTCAACAATTTTTTTTTCTTCATACAATCTTAACAGCCATTGCTTTTAGCATGCTCTTCATCGTGCTTCAAATATTCCTCTATGTTTGTCTGCATTAATCTTTTTGTGTTTAGATGTTTCAAATTGTTAGAGGCTATTTCTCTTGAATAATCTGATCTTTTTAAGGAAGAGATACTACTTCTGCTTCTTGGCGAAAAGTCATAATAATCCTTCACATTTGGATGAAATCTTAGCTCTTAGTATTTATCTGGAACTGGTTTGCACGCTCTTGGAACAGACTCTAAGTCTGAATACCTCCAATTATAACTATTCTGCTACTAGCTTTGCTTAATTTTAATGATATGTTTCTTTAGATGTTGGTTGTTTTGGTTGTTGTAGTCAATTGCGAACTGCAGTAACAATTGAGAACTGTTATAAAATTTTCAATTTATATGAGAGTGCTAGTTCTATTATTAATAAAGCAATTTCTAATTGGTGCAGATTCTAATATATTACAAGGCTCAAAACCCTTGTATTGCAAAGATTGTATAATATTAATAACATGAGGTATAGGAGGCGTCAGCATTTAGTATGGGAAGCTTTCCCTATGACTTATTTAGTATATATTATGGTGAATTTAAACATTAAGATTTAATTTAATCGTTTAAAAATCAAATATTGCTAATTGCCTTTATGCATTAAAAACATTTTTAATTTTTATTGCAAGAATAAAATAATTCTATTCTCCAATAACCCCAGAATAAAAGCTTAATCATTTATTCTTGAGTTCCTAATGATGTATTATATACATGTTTGATGCGATATTTCACATCTGATAAGAGAGTTTTACAATTAAATTACTATTTTTCATTTGTTCTTTATAACCCATTTTAAGATTAAGGTTAAGATTTTATGTCTCATTTCAAGATTTTCCTAAATAATACCAATATAACCTGTCCACCCGATTGTATGTTCAATAATGTTTCACTCTAAATTTACTGAAATTATCTTTTAATGTTTATATTTTCTATTCAAAACATTAAAAGGATTACAACTTTGACTTTCTTCCTCAATTAAACCCTATCAAATTTATCTTTCATATTTTTATCTTTCGGATTACTGCTCAAACCAAAGAACTTGTACAGAGTGATTAGTTAATTTTGAAATTATCTTAAAATAAAAGATTTCCTATTCTAATAGAATAGCATTTTATCTTTATTATTGTTCCTTAAATTTTCATAAATTTGGCTAGCTGAGTATCTAGTAAATCATAAATTTTAGTTATTAGAATTGTGTTTGACAACTTAAGAAAAATTGATGCCAGACATTTTAAGCTTGAATTAATATTAAATTCAATAACAAAACAGTGGTTGAATGGGATTTTTATAAGGGAATGTTAGTGATATCTCCCGAACCCACCCTTTATATTATAAGAATTGAAAATTTTATATCAGTTTAAATATAAATGAAGTAGGAGTTTATCAAAGAGGCTGTGCAAATTGAAGAGTAGGTTAAACAATCTGCCATTGAACATTTTACTTTACCAATCAAAGTCGAATATAAATTCAAAGAATGTAATAAAGTTTTCCCTTAAAAGTCAAATACTAATAGACACTTGAGAGAAATACACAACGATATGCCAATGTTATATCTCGAGCATTAAAATAAAGATGGGATGTATGTCTGTGAGTTCTGTGAGAAGCCATATATTCATACTAGAGACCTCAAAGTTCACTTGAAGAAAAAGCATAATTAAAGTTTTGTCTTTTTTCATGAACCTATAAGGAATAGATTCCTCTAAATACGGAAGATCAAGAAACCCAATAGAGTCCCTTAGAGTTGAAGTGTAGAAGTAAGTTAAAATGAAGAAAGCAGTCAAGAACTTTCCAGTATCGAAAATCAATAAAATCATGGTAAAAATAGAGGCATTAAAGATTCCCATATTAAAAATTATTGACTTATATTCTTGCCAAGAAAGCTACCTCACACTTGAAGATATAATAGAGAAAAAAGTAATTACAGATGACCAATATGCTTTAAAAATATATTCTTTATATTACTTCCTTGATGATGACAAGCTTCAAATGGAATTTGCTAATGAGTATAATGCTCTTAAAAAGGCAAAGTTGAATGAATTTAGGCATACTATCTAGCTTGATGCTATTTTAATTAGTAAAGATCATGTAGCCTTCAGGCTTCCCTTACTAGAAATGTCTTAAATAGAATTCTTTTCTGATTATAGATATCAGAGATAAATTAGCTAGATAGTATAGAAGATAGTTGAAGAAATTGAAGATCTTCACAAGCTATGCTAAGTTCATAAAAACTTAAAACCAGAAAATATTATGATTGATTATCAACTACTGAGAGTATTCATTATTGATTTAAATAGGGCACAAAGAGTGTAGGCCTCTGCATTAAGAATATAATAGGTACTCCAGGATATTTCCTGGAAAGAGAAGATTGGAGAGACAGAGACGCTGCATGGGAAATATAGGCACTAGCAGCAATAATTATAGAGACTCACATGCCAAGAAACAATTACTTTAGCAGCAAGGGTGAGAAAGATTCAAAACAAAGAATCAAGCAACACTTAGATAAGTACAAGGTTTCTGGAGGTATTAGAGAGTTTGCATACTAAGTCAGAAATAAACCAAGTTAAGATAATTAAGTTACAATAGATACAATCAAACAGCTGCTAAGAAAGATAAAATTAAAAGAACTGCCTCATGAATTTAAGATTATGTTTGTGTGAAATCTATTAAAGACTCGCTTGTTATCCTCACTTAAATTACTAATATTTAAATTTTGAACCCCTAAAATAAACCCTATTATAACCGTAATAAAGTATGCGTTAATGGTATACTTTTATCAATAAAAAACTCAATAAAACAACTTCAGGAGTTTTTTGTTTTTATTACAATCCTAAGTACTTGCTAATTTCTTCCTATTTTATAGTCACTCTGGTTATTTCTATGATTGAGTATGCAGCAGAATTAAGTTTTAAAATACAGTATTGTTTTTAGTTTTATTTTCAGTTAATGGATTTTTACAATCTATTTGATGGCTTGCATTCTAAGAAATTTTTTGTAATTGGTTTGGCATGAGAGGAAGAGGTATATTGATTGGATTTTTTTGCTCATCAGACAACGTCGGAAATATTGGAGGAGCACTTATGATTAGTTACTTAACTTCAATTTTTCTATATAACATGAGAATTTAATTTGTTATATTTTTCTCTTTTTATACTTTAGCCGAATTATTAAACTTACTTTCATCTTTTAGAAAAAGGAATGAGTATTGAAGAGTATGATGAAAAACTTAATGAAACTGAAAGAGTATTACTTCTTGAAATGTAATAAGATCCTGGTAAATTTTTCCTATAATTTTAAGAAAGGGAATGATAGCAAAGTTCGGAAGGAATAAACTTTTGGAGTGCACTATAAATTACAGGAGCATTGTCATACTCTTAAAGCTATTTTTGTTTGAAATTTTCCAGTTAAGGACTCTTATTCTTATTTCCTTTGTTCTTGCAGAAAATGAATGGATATACTGAATATGAAACAGCTTTCTGTGTATCTATGCTTGATATTCGGTTACTTGATAGGAGGGGTTATTATAGGCTTTGTTTCTGATTTGATGTATGCAGAAGAGTTCCAGTTGCAGTGTTAGGCATTGTTATAGCAACATTATTGCACATCATCTTAGTATAACTTGATACAAAGATGGAAAAATGGTTTTTTTTTCATATCTTTTCACTGTTATGGCAGTTTCCATCAGCTTGTTAATTATTTTATTTTTACTAATAAGTTTACTAGTGTTATTGAAGATAGTTTGGTTGATTAATTGACTACTATCATTCTTTTAATCTGAATTATTCCTGAAAAGTTGAGAAAATCCAATGGGTGTATTAAGAACTGTTTAAAATTTTATCTTAACAAAAGAATTTATGATTGCCTGTTCCACTTGCATTATTAATATGTTTACTACTTATTGAATTTAACGACTGTGATTAATAAGCTAAAATTTTTAGAATTGCCAGATTGTATTCATAAAATACAAAGATATGTTTTTAAACATTTCTACCATATAAAATGCATAAATTAATAAAGCGAAAAAAATAATAGAAAATTTCTCGCATTGGTAAGTTGTATTTAATGACTTGAAATATAAAGTATACAAGAGATAATTGAGGAAATGTGAGAAAAAATTCTTATTTATAAACTCAAAAATAAAATCATAACAACTTTTGACAAAATGAGATACCATTTAAACTATAGAATCACTAAGCATTACAAGAACCAATAGAATATGAATAAAAGTAAGTTTTTCTAAACATCATAGTTATGATTCGATATGTAAGAAATATGCATGGCAATATTAGTACATTATAAATCAAGCAAGTTTTTTTATATTTTTGATGCATATTTCAATAATTAATAAATAATAGTTATTACATTGCACTTTTTATAAAAATAGTAACATAATTATTAACAAAAGTAATAAATTATTAAGATTTCTAGGGCGAAAAATAAATTTATAAAAAATCTCTCCCTTTGGAAAGTCAACAATTAAAATGTTATAAATATATTATAAATATAATTTTTTAGTTCTAATTAAATATATCGAATATTTAAATTTTAGCGAAATTTATAAACTGCTTAATTGAAGTTGGTTACTCTTTTTTTACGCTTTTAATTAACTCTAATTCTCTTCACAAATCTTAAAAGCCTTTTCGTTTAGAGCATTTATTCCCCTTAGGTGTCTGTCTATTCTAATCCTTCTTTATAAATCAATCAAACGAAATAAAGAAGCTTTACCATCTTATAGTAAATCATTCTAGTTAAAATATTCTTCTTAAAATATCGATTTTAAAACGTATTCCTTGATTGTTTCAAGCATATTTACTTATCTGATAAGGTTTAGGATAACTGAATTACCAATTGATTCTATTATTTTAAAGCCTCGATTATAATATATTTTATTTTAGTTTAAATATTAAGTAAAGTCCTTGGATCTTAGATAAATATGATGATATTGTTTATTTATATCGTTGAAGAATTTTGATTCAGTGTTATCATTGTACAATCAAAAACGTATTTATTAAATTGTTAAATCTTTCCAAATCACTAAACTTTTGGTGATAAATTGGCTTGTGATATTAACCTGTATATTCATAACTCTTGTTACTCTGTACATCAAACTATGGTTAGTGATATTTCTGTAAATAATCTTCATTAATTGAAATATGCTAAGACTTACCTATGGAAATCCATTGAAGCTAGTTTTATTTTATTAATGCTTATGATAACTTTTATATAAGTAAATTCTTTTAACATTTAAAGATACAAACAATTCTCCCATGAGGTGTGCTGCTAAAAATGTTTCTCTAATTCTTTTCAAATGTTGTATAAATGTTTAAAACATCAAAGTAACATGTTATACCGTACAAGTTCTGTTTAAATGATTTTTCCAGGGAACCTACCGAGATCATAGTATCATTACACATTAACATCAAATAAATTTAAGATTTTAAATAAAAATTACTACTTATTTCTATATATTTTATTTATAATAAATTTGTAACTTCACTAATTTTTTTTACTAAATATAATGATTAACTGTGATAAAATCTTTTAGTACAATCGTTTAATTATAATTATCTATATTTTAAGATTTATAAAATGCTATTCATGCTATAATCACAGTTAATCATTATATTTAGTAAAAAAAATTAGTGAAGTTACAAATTTATTATAAATAAAATATATAGAAATAAGTAGTAATTTTTATTTAAAATCTTAAATTTATTTGATGTTAATGTGTAATGATACTATGATCTCGGTAGGTTCCCTGGAAAAATCATTTAAACAGAACTTGTACGGTATAACATGTTACTTTGATGTTTTAAACATTTATACAACATTTGAAAAGAATTAGAGAAACATTTTTAGCAGCACACCTCATGGGAGAATTGTTTGTATCTTTAAATGTTAAAAGAATTTACTTATATAAAAGTTATCATAAGCATTAATAAAATAAAACTAGCTTCAATGGATTTCCATAGGTAAGTCTTAGCATATTTCAATTAATGAAGATTATTTACAGAAATATCACTAACCATAGTTTGATGTACAGAGTAACAAGAGTTATGAATATACAGGTTAATATCACAAGCCAATTTATCACCAAAAGTTTAGTGATTTGGAAAGATTTAACAATTTAATAAATACGTTTTTGATTGTACAATGATAACACTGAATCAAAATTCTTCAACGATATAAATAAACAATATCATCATATTTATCTAAGATCCAAGGACTTTACTTAATATTTAAACTAAAATAAAATATATTATAATCGAGGCTTTAAAATAATAGAATCAATTGGTAATTCAGTTATCCTAAACCTTATCAGATAAGTAAATATGCTTGAAACAATCAAGGAATACGTTTTAAAATCGATATTTTAAGAAGAATATTTTAACTAGAATGATTTACTATAAGATGGTAAAGCTTCTTTATTTCGTTTGATTGATTTATAAAGAAGGATTAGAATAGACAGACACCTAAGGGGAATAAATGCTCTAAACGAAAAGGCTTTTAAGATTTGTGAAGAGAATTAGAGTTAATTAAAAGCGTAAAAAAAGAGTAACCAACTTCAATTAAGCAGTTTATAAATTTCGCTAAAATTTAAATATTCGATATATTTAATTAGAACTAAAAAATTATATTTATAATATATTTATAACATTTTAATTGTTGACTTTCCAAAGGGAGAGATTTTTTATAAATTTATTTTTCGCCCTAGAAATCTTAATAATTTATTACTTTTGTTAATAATTATGTTACTATTTTTATAAAAAGTGCAATGTAATAACTATTATTTATTAATTATTGAAATATGCATCAAAAATATAAAAAAACTTGCTTGATTTATAATGTACTAATATTGCCATGCATATTTCTTACATATCGAATCATAACTATGATGTTTAGAAAAACTTACTTTTATTCATATTCTATTGGTTCTTGTAATGCTTAGTGATTCTATAGTTTAAATGGTATCTCATTTTGTCAAAAGTTGTTATGATTTTATTTTTGAGTTTATAAATAAGAATTTTTTCTCACATTTCCTCAATTATCTCTTGTATACTTTATATTTCAAGTCATTAAATACAACTTACCAATGCGAGAAATTTTCTATTATTTTTTTCGCTTTATTAATTTATGCATTTTATATGGTAGAAATGTTTAAAAACATATCTTTGTATTTTATGAATACAATCTGGCAATTCTAAAAATTTTAGCTTATTAATCACAGTCGTTAAATTCAATAAGTAGTAAACATATTAATAATGCAAGTGGAACAGGCAATCATAAATTCTTTTGTTAAGATAAAATTTTAAACAGTTCTTAATACACCCATTGGATTTTCTCAACTTTTCAGGAATAATTCAGATTAAAAGAATGATAGTAGTCAATTAATCAACCAAACTATCTTCAATAACACTAGTAAACTTATTAGTAAAAATAAAATAATTAACAAGCTGATGGAAACTGCCATAACAGTGAAAAGATATGAAAAAAAAACCATTTTTCCATCTTTGTATCAAGTTATACTAAGATGATGTGCAATAATGTTGCTATAACAATGCCTAACACTGCAACTGGAACTCTTCTGCATACATCAAATCAGAAACAAAGCCTATAATAACCCCTCCTATCAAGTAACCGAATATCAAGCATAGATACACAGAAAGCTGTTTCATATTCAGTATATCCATTCATTTTCTGCAAGAACAAAGGAAATAAGAATAAGAGTCCTTAACTGGAAAATTTCAAACAAAAATAGCTTTAAGAGTATGACAATGCTCCTGTAATTTATAGTGCACTCCAAAAGTTTATTCCTTCCGAACTTTGCTATCATTCCCTTTCTTAAAATTATAGGAAAAATTTACCAGGATCTTATTACATTTCAAGAAGTAATACTCTTTCAGTTTCATTAAGTTTTTCATCATACTCTTCAATACTCATTCCTTTTTCTAAAAGATGAAAGTAAGTTTAATAATTCGGCTAAAGTATAAAAAGAGAAAAATATAACAAATTAAATTCTCATGTTATATAGAAAAATTGAAGTTAAGTAACTAATCATAAGTGCTCCTCCAATATTTCCGACGTTGTCTGATGAGCAAAAAAATCCAATCAATATACCTCTTCCTCTCATGCCAAACCAATTACAAAAAATTTCTTAGAATGCAAGCCATCAAATAGATTGTAAAAATCCATTAACTGAAAATAAAACTAAAAACAATACTGTATTTTAAAACTTAATTCTGCTGCATACTCAATCATAGAAATAACCAGAGTGACTATAAAATAGGAAGAAATTAGCAAGTACTTAGGATTGTAATAAAAACAAAAAACTCCTGAAGTTGTTTTATTGAGTTTTTTATTGATAAAAGTATACCATTAACGCATACTTTATTACGGTTATAATAGGGTTTATTTTAGGGGTTCAAAATTTAAATATTAGTAATTTAAGTGAGGATAACAAGCGAGTCTTTAATAGATTTCACACAAACATAATCTTAAATTCATGAGGCAGTTCTTTTAATTTTATCTTTCTTAGCAGCTGTTTGATTGTATCTATTGTAACTTAATTATCTTAACTTGGTTTATTTCTGACTTAGTATGCAAACTCTCTAATACCTCCAGAAACCTTGTACTTATCTAAGTGTTGCTTGATTCTTTGTTTTGAATCTTTCTCACCCTTGCTGCTAAAGTAATTGTTTCTTGGCATGTGAGTCTCTATAATTATTGCTGCTAGTGCCTATATTTCCCATGCAGCGTCTCTGTCTCTCCAATCTTCTCTTTCCAGGAAATATCCTGGAGTACCTATTATATTCTTAATGCAGAGGCCTACACTCTTTGTGCCCTATTTAAATCAATAATGAATACTCTCAGTAGTTGATAATCAATCATAATATTTTCTGGTTTTAAGTTTTTATGAACTTAGCATAGCTTGTGAAGATCTTCAATTTCTTCAACTATCTTCTATACTATCTAGCTAATTTATCTCTGATATCTATAATCAGAAAAGAATTCTATTTAAGACATTTCTAGTAAGGGAAGCCTGAAGGCTACATGATCTTTACTAATTAAAATAGCATCAAGCTAGATAGTATGCCTAAATTCATTCAACTTTGCCTTTTTAAGAGCATTATACTCATTAGCAAATTCCATTTGAAGCTTGTCATCATCAAGGAAGTAATATAAAGAATATATTTTTAAAGCATATTGGTCATCTGTAATTACTTTTTTCTCTATTATATCTTCAAGTGTGAGGTAGCTTTCTTGGCAAGAATATAAGTCAATAATTTTTAATATGGGAATCTTTAATGCCTCTATTTTTACCATGATTTTATTGATTTTCGATACTGGAAAGTTCTTGACTGCTTTCTTCATTTTAACTTACTTCTACACTTCAACTCTAAGGGACTCTATTGGGTTTCTTGATCTTCCGTATTTAGAGGAATCTATTCCTTATAGGTTCATGAAAAAAGACAAAACTTTAATTATGCTTTTTCTTCAAGTGAACTTTGAGGTCTCTAGTATGAATATATGGCTTCTCACAGAACTCACAGACATACATCCCATCTTTATTTTAATGCTCGAGATATAACATTGGCATATCGTTGTGTATTTCTCTCAAGTGTCTATTAGTATTTGACTTTTAAGGGAAAACTTTATTACATTCTTTGAATTTATATTCGACTTTGATTGGTAAAGTAAAATGTTCAATGGCAGATTGTTTAACCTACTCTTCAATTTGCACAGCCTCTTTGATAAACTCCTACTTCATTTATATTTAAATCTCATAGCTAGAATGGTCAAAAGTGTCATAGGGAGGCTCCCACTAAGTGCAAGCGTCTCTAGTCTCAATTTTTTTAATTTTTTGAAATGATAATTTAAATTGACTTTATCCAAGTAATACCGTTCTTTTTATAAAGTTAGAGCTCATTATAGTTGACTGATAGATTTTATTATAAAAATAATAAAATCCAGTGAGGAACTTTATAATAAAAGATTAACAGACACTCTAGTATATTCTTTAGAAAGAGGATAAAAAGTAAAAAGATCATTAATGGGTGAATTTTGACATTTAATATAAGTATATATACATTAAGTAAAAAAAAAATACTCTTAATAAAGTTTAGTTTATCTAGGAGGTCCTCAAAATAAGGTTGAAATAAATAAGGAGGTAAATTTATTAAACATTTTTTAATTTAATCTGCAATTATTAAGTTTTATTATAAGAAGGAGCATTTAAATAGAAAAATAAAATATAAATGGAAATAATTCTATGAAACTAACCTTTCAAAGTATAGAAATTATTCTATAATCGAGAGTAGAGTCAAAAGCGAAAAGACATTTAAATCAAGGCAGTTCTAAGGAATTAAGTATCTCTCAAGAGAGTGAAATAGGAGTATTGAAGAACGCTTATTTCCGCTCTCCATGTTAATATTGATATGAGCAGCTTCTTAAGTGAAGACCATTAGTTGTTTAATTATAAATGGGATTTTTCAAAATATAGATATCTATTTTCTATCGTATAAAAAGTTAAGAGAGAGAGATAGAGAGAGGAAAAATTTTCTTCAAATGTAGATATTAGACAAATTACTATAAAGATTAAAGTTAAGAATGAGCCATTTCAAATTTTATGATGCTTTGAGAGCACACTATGAATAATGCCTTCATAGGATTCAAATTGTTCCGTAACTAAAATGCCAACTTAGCAAATCGAGAATTCTGTCTCTTTAGTAAGACGAATACTTTCAACGAAGCATTTCAAGCCTTTGACTAAACTTCGGCTAAAATGATTTGCTGGAGGTTAATTAAATTTAGATTCTCTGCATTATTTATTCTTCGCATTTCCTTTTTTGCCGACGAGATGCATCTCAACTACTCAAAAAAGAGATCTAAATATGTATTGGAAATTACAGAACGAATTTCTTAAAACCTTTATTTCTTTCTTTTCAAAACTTAAAATCCGTACTAGTTGCAACGAGTTTTGTGTTGAAAAGAAAACAACCAAACATACAAGATCATGATGCCATTTTAATATGTGTTAATTAACGCATTCTTCATTAAGCTTTGCAAAGTATAGAAGGAAACGAATTTCTCGTTAATATAGAGAAAATTTGTGAAAGATCCTTAATTGAAAGTTTAACAAAAAGTAGAAATCTAGAAGTTCAAAATATTGAATGAAACATAAACTGTAACAAGCATATTCTATAATCGAGAGTAGAGTCAAAAGCGAAAAGACATTTAAATCAAGGCAGTTTAAAGGAATTAAGTATCTTTCAAGAGAGTGAAAAAGGATTATTGAAGAAGGCTTATTTCCGCTCTCCATGTTAATATTGATATGAGCAGCTTCTTAAGTGAAGACCATTAGTTGTTTAATTATAAATGGGATTTTTCAAAATATAGATATCTATTTTCTATCGTATAAAAAGTTAAGAGAGAGAGATAGAGAGAGGAAAAATTTTCTTCAAATGTAGATATTAGACAAATTACTATAAAGATTAAAGTTAAGAATGAGCCATTTCAAATTTTATGATGCTTTGAGAGCACACTATGAATAATGCCTTCATAGGATTCAAATTGTTCCGTAACTAAAATGCCAACTTAGCAAATCGAGAATTCTGTCTCTTTAGTAAGACGAATACTTTCAACGAAGCATTTCAAGCCTTTGACTAAACTTCGGCTAAAATGAATTGCTGGAGGTTAATTAAATTTAGATTCTCTGCATTATTTATTCTTCGCATTTCCTTTTTTGCCGACGAGATGCATCTCAACTACTCAAAAAAGAGATCTAAATATGTATTGGAAATTACAGAACGAATTTCTTAAAACCTTTATTTCTTTCTTTTCAAAACTTAAAATCCGTACTAGTTGCAACGAGTTTTGTGTTGAAAAGAAAACAACCAAACATACAAGATCATGATGCCATTTTAATATGTGTTAATTAACGCATTCTTCATTAAGCTTTGCAAAGTATAGAAGGAAACGAATTTCTCGTTAATATAGAGAAAATTTGTGAAAGATCCTTAATTGAAAGTTTAACAAAAAGTAGAAATCTAGAAGTTCAAAATATTGAATGAAACATAAACTGTAACAAGCATATTCTATAATCGAGAGTAGAGTCAAAAGCGAAAAGACATTTAAATCAAGGCAGTTTAAAGGAATTAAGTATCTTTCAAGAGAGTGAAAAAGGATTATTGAAGAAGGCTTATTTCCGCTCTCCATGTTAATATTGATATGAGCAGCTTCTTAAGTGAAGACCATTAGTTGTTTAATTATAAATGGGATTTTTCAAAATATAGATATCTATTTTCTATCGTATAAAAAGTTAAGAGAGAGAGATAGAGAGAGGAAAAATTTTCTTCAAATGTAGATATTAGACAAATTACTATAAAGATTAAAGTTAAGAATGAGCCATTTCAAATTTTATGATGCTTTGAGAGCACACTATGAATAATGCCTTCATAGGATTCAAATTGTTCCGTAACTAAAATGCCAACTTAGCAAATCGAGAATTCTGTCTCTTTAGTAAGACGAATACTTTCAACGAAGCATTTCAAGCCTTTGACTAAACTTCGGCTAAAATGATTTGCTGGAGGTTAATTAAATTTAGATTCTCTGCATTATTTATTCTTCGCATTTCCTTTTTTGCAGACGAGATGCATCTCAACTAACTCAAAAAAGAGATCTAAAAATGTATTGAAAATTAAAGAACGAATTTATAAAAGCCTTTATTTTTTTTTTCACTAAACTTTAATCCTTACTAGTTGTAACGAGTTTTGTGTTGAAAGGAAAACAACCAAACATACAAGATCATGTTGCCATTTTAATATGTGTTAATTAACGCATTCTCATTAAGCTTTGCAAAGTATAGAAGGAAACGAATTTCTCGTTAATATAGAGATATTCTGTGAAAGATCCTTAATGAAAAGTTTTACAAAAAGTAGAAATCTAGAAGTTCAAAATATTAAATGAAACATAAACTGTAACAAGCATATTCTATAATCGAGAGTAGAGTCAAAGCGAAAAGACATTTAAATCAATGAAGTTTAAAAGAATTAAGTCTCTTTCAAGAGATTGAAATAGGAATAACGAAAAAGGCTTATTTCCCACCCTCATGTTAATATTGACATGAGCAGCTTTTTAATGGAAGGCCATTAGTGATTTAATTATAAATGGGATTTTTCAAAATCAAGATATCTATTTTCTATCTTATAAATTGTTCACAGAGAGAGAGAGAGAGATCTAAAATGAGGAAAACTTTGTTTCATAAAAAGAAAGAAGACAAATTACTATAAAGATTAAAGTTAAAAATGAGTCATTTCAAATTTTATGATGCTTTGATAGCACACTATGAATAATGCCTTAATAGAATTCAAATTGTTCCGTTACTAAAATGTCAACTTAGCAAATCGAGAATTCTGTCTCTTTAGTAAACGAATACTTACAACGAAGCGTTTCAAGCCTTTGACTAAGTTTCGTCTCAAATGAATTGCTGGAGGTTAATTAAATTTAGATTCTCTGCATTATTTATTCTTCGCATTTCCTTTTTTGCAGACGAGATGCATCTCAACTAACTCAAAAAAGAGATCTAAAAATGTATTGAAAATTAAAGAACGAATTTATAAAAGCCTTTATTTTTTTTTTCACTAAACTTTAAATCCTTACTAGTTGTAACGAGTTTTGTGTTGAAAGGAAAACAACCAAACATACAAGATCATGTTGCCATTTTAATATGTGTTAATTAACGCATTCTTCATTAAGCTTTGCAAAGTATAGAAGGAAACGAATTTCTCGTTAATATAGAGATATTCTGTGAAAGATCCTTAATGAAAAGTTTTACAAAAAGTAGAAATCTAGAAGTTCAAAATATTAAATGAAACATAAACTGTAACAAGCATATTCTATAATCGAGAGTAGAGTCAAAAGCGAAAAGACATTTAAATCAATGAAGTTTAAAAGAATTAAGTCTCTTTCAAGAGATTGAAATAGGAATAACGAAAAAGGCTTATTTCCCACCCTCATGTTAATATTGACATGAGCAGCTTTTTAATGGAAGGCCATTAGTGATTTAATTATAAATGGGATTTTTCAAAATCAAGATATCTATTTTCTATCTTATAAATTGTTCACAGAGAGAGAGAGAGAGAAAACTTTGTTTCAAATGTAGATAGTAGACAAATAACTATAAAGATTAAAGTTAAAAATGAGTCATTTCAAATTTTATGATGCTTTGATAGCACACTATGAATAATGCCTTAATAGAATTCAAATTGTTCCGTTACTAAAATGTCAACTTAGCAAATCGAGAATTCTGTCTCTTAGTAAAACGAATACTTACAACGAAGCGTTTCAAGCCTTTGACTAAGTTTCGTCTCAAATGAATTGCTGGAGGTTAATTAAATTTAGATTCTCTGCATTATTTATTCTTCGCATTTCCTTTTTTGCAGACGAGATGCATCTCAACTAACTCAAAAAAGAGATCTAAAAATGTATTGAAAATTAAAGAACGAATTTATAAAAGCCTTTATTTTTTTTTTCACTAAACTTTAAATCCTTACTAGTTGTAACGAGTTTTGTGTTGAAAGGAAAACAACCAAACATACAAGATCATGTTGCCATTTTAATATGTGTTAATTAACGCATTCTTCACTAAGCTTTGCAAAATATAGAAGGAAACGAATTTCTCGTTAATATAGAGATATTCTGTGAAAGATCCTTAATGAAAAGTTTTACAAAAAGTAGAAATCTAGAAGTTCAAAATTTTAAATGAAACATAAACTGTAACAAGCATATTCTATAATCGAGAGTAGAGTCAAAAGCGAAAAGACATTTAAATCAATGAAGTTTAAAAGAATTAAGTCTCTTTCAAGAGATTGAAATAGGAATAACGAAAAAGGCTTATTTCCCACCCTCATGTTAATATTGACATGAGCAGCTTTTTAATGGAAGGCCATTAGTGATTTAATTATAAATGGGATTTTTCAAAATCAAGATATCTATTTTCTATCTTATAAATTGTTCACAGAGAGAGAGAGAGAGATCTAAAATGAGGAAAACTTTGTTTCATAAAAAGAAAGAAGACAAATTACTATAAAGATTAAAGTTAAAAATGAGTCATTTCAAATTTTATGATGCTTTGATAGCACACTATGAATAATGCCTTAATAGAATTCAAATTGTTCCGTTACTAAAATGTCAACTTAGCAAATCGAGAATTCTGTCTCTTTAGTAAAACGAATACTTACAACGAAGCAATTCAAGACTTTGACTAAACTTCGGCTAAAATGAATTGCTGGAGGTGAATTAAATTTAGATTCTCTACAATATTTATTCTTCGCATTTCCTTTTTGCCGACGAGATGCATCTCAACTACTCAAAAAAGAGATCTAAAAATGTATTGAAAATTAAAGAACGAATTTCTTAAAACCTTTATTTCTTTTTCACAAAACTTAAAATCCGTACTAGTTGCAACGAGTTTTGTGTTGAAAAGAAAACAACCAAACATACAAGATCATGATGCCATTTTAATATGTGTTAATTAACGCATTCTTCATTAAGCTTTGCAAAGTATAGAAGGAAACGAATTTCTCGTTAATATAGAGAAAATCTGTGAAAGATCCTTAATGAAAAGTTTAACAAAAAGTAGAAATCTAGAAGTTCAAAATATTAAATGAAACATAAACTGTAACAAGCATATTCTATAATCGAGAGTAGAGTCAAAAGCGAAAAGACATTTAAATCAAGGCAGTTCTAAGGAATTAAGTATCTCTCAAGAGTGAAAAAGGAATAACTAAAAAGCCTTATTTCCACTCTCCATGTTAATATTGATATGAGCAGCTTCTTAAATGATGGCCATTAGTGATTTAATTATAAATGGGATTTTTCTTATTCCAGATATCTATTTTATATCTTATTTAATTTCAGAAGAGAGAAGGAGAGAGAGAGGAAAACTTTGTTTCAAATGTAGATAGTAGACAAATAACTATAAAGATTAAAGTTAAAAATGAGTCATTTCAAATTTTATGATGCTTTGATAGCACACTATGAATAATGCCTTAATAGAATTCAAATTGTTCCGTTACTAAAATGTCAACTTAGCAAATCGAGAATTCTGTCTCTTTAGTAAAACGAATACTTACAACGAAGCGTTTCAAGCCTTTGACTAAGTTTCGTCTCAAATGAATTGCTGGAGGTTAATTAAATTTAGATTCTCTGCATTATTTATTCTTCGCATTTCCTTTTTTGCAGACGAGATGCATCTCAACTAACTCAAAAAAGAGATCTAAAAATGTATTGAAAATTAAAGAACGAATTTATAAAAGCCTTTATTTTTTTTTTCACTAAACTTCAATTCTTTATAGTTGTAACAAGTTTTGTGTTGAAAGGAAAACAACCAAACATACATACAAGATTATGTTGGCATTTTTATATGTGTTAATTAACGCATTTTTCATTAATTTTTGCAAAGTATAGAAGGAAACGAATTTCTCGTTAATATAGAGATATTCTGTGAAAGATCCTTAATGAAAAGTTTTACAAAAAGTAGAAATCTAGAAGTTCAAAATTTTAAATGAAACATAAACTGTAACAAGCATATTCTATAATCGAGAGTAGAGTCAAAAGCGAAAAGACATTTAAATCAAGGCAGTTCTAAGGAATTAAGTATCTCTCAAGAGATTGAAATAGGAATAACGAAAAAGGCTTATTTCCCACCCTCATGTTAATATTGACATGAGCAGCTTTTTAATGGAAGGCCATTAGTGATTTAATTATAAATGGGATTTTTCAAAATCCAGATATATATCCTATATCTTAT
Source organism: Oxytricha trifallax (assembly GCA_000711775.1). Classification (NCBI taxonomy): domain Eukaryota; phylum Ciliophora; class Spirotrichea; order Sporadotrichida; family Oxytrichidae; genus Oxytricha; species Oxytricha trifallax. Next base: position 39,659 of record ARYC01022248.1, read on the forward strand.
AAAGGGTTCAAAGAAGAGAGAGAGAGAGAGGAAAACTTTGTTTCAAATGTAGATAGTAGACAAATAACTATAAAGATTAAAGTTAAAAATGAGTCATTTCAAATTTTATGATGCTTTGATAGCACACTATGAATAATGCCTTAATAGAATTCAAATTGTTCCGTTACTAAAATGTCAACTTAGCAAATCGAGAATTCTGTCTCTTTAGTAAAACGAATACTTACAACGAAGCGTTTCAAGCCTTTGACTAAGTTTCGTCTCAAATGAATTGCTGGAGGTTAATTAAATTTAGATTCTCTGCATTATTTATTCTTCGCATTTCCTTTTTTGCAGACGAGATGCATCTCAACTAACTCAAAAAAGAGATCTAAAAATGTATTGAAAATTAAAGAACGAATTTATAAAAGCCTTTATTTTTTTTTTCACTAAACTTTAAAATCCTTACTAGTTGTAACGAGTTTTGTGTTGAAAGGAAAACAACCAAACATACAAGATCATGTTGCCATTTTAATATGTGTTAATTAACGCATTCTTCATTATAAGCTTTGCAAAGTATAGAAGGAAACGAATTTCTCGTTAATATAGAGATATTCTGTGAAAGATCCTTAATGAAAAGTTTTACAAAAAGTAGAAATCTAGAAGTTCAAAATTTTAAATGAAACATAAACTGTAACAAGCATATTCTATAATCGAGAGTAGAGTCAAAAGCGAAAAGACATTTAAATCAATGAAGTTTAAAAGAATTAAGTCTCTTTCAAGAGATTGAAATAGGAATAACGAAAAAGGCTTATTTCCCACCCTCATGTTAATATTGACATGAGCAGCTTTTTAATGGAAGGCCATTAGTGATTTAATTATAAATGGGATTTTTCAAAATCAAGATATCTATTTTCTATCTTATAAATTGTTCACAGAGAGAGAGAGAGAGATCTAAAATGAGGAAAACTTTGTTTCAAATGTAGATAGTAGACAAATAACTATAAAGATTAAAGTTAAAAATGAGTCATTTCAAATTTTATGATGCTTTGATAGCACACTATGAATAATGCCTTAATAGAATTCAAATTGTTCCGTTACTAAAATGTCAACTTAGCAAATCGAGAATTCTGTCTCTTTAGTAAAACGAATACTTACAACGAAGCGTTTCAAGCCTTTGACTAAGTTTCGTCTCAAATGAATTGCTGGAGGTTAATTAAATTTAGATTCTCTGCATTATTTATTCTTCGCATTTCCTTTTTTGCCGACGAGATGCATCTCAACTACTCAAAAAAGAGATCTAAATATGTATTGGAAATTACAGAACGAATTTCTTAAAACCTTTATTTCTTTCTTTTCAAAACTTAAAATCCGTACTAGTTGCAACGAGTTTTGTGTTGAAAAGAAAACAACCAAACATACAAGATCATGATGCCATTTTAATATGTGTTAATTAACGCATTCTTCATTAAGCTTTGCAAAGTATAGAAGGAAACGAATTTCTCGTTAATATAGAGAAAATTTGTGAAAGATCCTTAATTGAAAGTTTAACAAAAAGTAGAAATCTAGAAGTTCAAAATATTGAATGAAACATAAACTGTAACAAGCATATTCTATAATCGAGAGTAGAGTCAAAAGCGAAAAGACATTTAAATCAAGGCAGTTTAAAGGAATTAAGTATCTTTCAAGAGAGTGAAAAAGGATTATTGAAGAAGGCTTATTTCCGCTCTCCATGTTAATATTGATATGAGCAGCTTCTTAAGTGAAGACCATTAGTTGTTTAATTATAAATGGGATTTTTCAAAATATAGATATCTATTTTCTATCGTATAAAAAGTTAAGAGAGAGAGATAGAGAGAGGAAAAATTTTCTTCAAATGTAGATATTAGACAAATTACTATAAAGATTAAAGTTAAGAATGAGCCATTTCAAATTTTATGATGCTTTGAGAGCACACTATGAATAATGCCTTCATAGGATTCAAATTGTTCCGTAACTAAAATGCCAACTTAGCAAATCGAGAATTCTGTCTCTTTAGTAAGACGAATACTTTCAACGAAGCATTTCAAGCCTTTGACTAAACTTCGGCTAAAATGATTTGCTGGAGGTTAATTAAATTTAGATTCTCTGCATTATTTATTCTTCGCATTTCCTTTTTTGCCGACGAGATGCATCTCAACTACTCAAAAAAGAGATCTAAATATGTATTGGAAATTACAGAACGAATTTCTTAAAACCTTTATTTCTTTCTTTTCAAAACTTAAAATCCGTACTAGTTGCAACGAGTTTTGTGTTGAAAAGAAAACAACCAAACATACAAGATCATGATGCCATTTTAATATGTGTTAATTAACGCATTCTTCATTAAGCTTTGCAAAGTATAGAAGGAAACGAATTTCTCGTTAATATAGAGAAAATTTGTGAAAGATCCTTAATTGAAAGTTTAACAAAAAGTAGAAATCTAGAAGTTCAAAATATTGAATGAAACATAAACTGTAACAAGCATATTCTATAATCGAGAGTAGAGTCAAAAGCGAAAAGACATTTAAATCAAGGCAGTTTAAAGGAATTAAGTATCTTTCAAGAGAGTGAAAAAGGATTATTGAAGAAGGCTTATTTCCGCTCTCCATGTTAATATTGATATGAGCAGCTTCTTAAGTGAAGACCATTAGTTGTTTAATTATAAATGGGATTTTTCAAAATATAGATATCTATTTTCTATCGTATAAAAAGTTAAGAGAGAGAGATAGAGAGAGGAAAAATTTTCTTCAAATGTAGATATTAGACAAATTACTATAAAGATTAAAGTTAAGAATGAGCCATTTCAAATTTTATGATGCTTTGAGAGCACACTATGAATAATGCCTTCATAGGATTCAAATTGTTCCGTAACTAAAATGCCAACTTAGCAAATCGAGAATTCTGTCTCTTTAGTAAAAAGGGGGCGAATAGCTTACAACGAAGCGTTTTCAAATGCCAACACAGACTGCTCCAACTACTTGAGCTTAAGTTTCGGCTAAAATGAATTGCTGGAGGATAATAAAATTTAGATTCTCTACATTATTTATTCTTCGCATTTCCTTTTTTGCCGACGAGATGCATCTCAATTATCTCAAAAAATAGATCTAAATATGTATTGGAAATTAAAGAACGAATTTATAAAAGCCTTTATTTCTTTCTTCATTAAATTTTTCAATCCTTTCTAGTTGTAACGAGTTTTGTGTTTGAAAGGAAAACAACCAAACATACAAGATCATGTTGCCATTTTAATATGTGTTAATTAACGCATTCTTCATTAAGCTTTGCAAAGTATAGAAGGAAACGAATTTCTCGTTAATATAGAGATATTCTGTGAAAGATCCTTAATGAAAAGTTTTACAAAAAGTAGAAATCTAGAAGTTCAAAATTTTAAATGAAACATAAACTGTAACAAGCATATTCTATAATCGAGAGTAGAGTCAAAAGCGAAAAGACATTTAAATCAAGGCAGTTCTAAGGAATTAAGTATCTCTCAAGGAGTGAAAAAGGAATAACTAAAAAGCCTTATTTCCACTCTCCATGTTAATATTGATATGAGCAGCTTCTTAAATGATGGCCATTAGTGATTTAATTATAAATGGGATTTTTCTTATTCCAGATATCTATTTTATATCCGTTATTTAAAATTTCAGAGAGAGAGAGAGAGGAAAACTTTGTTTCAAATGTAGATAGTAGACAAATAACTATAAAGATTAAAGTTAAAAATGAGTCATTTCAAATTTTATGATGCTTTGATAGCACACTATGAATAATGCCTTAATAGAATTCAAATTGTTCCGTTACTAAAATGTCAACTTAGCAAATCGAGAATTCTGTCTCTTTAGTAAAACGAATACTTACAACGAAGCGTTTCAAGCCTTTGACTAAGTTTCGTCTCAAATGAATTGCTGGAGGTTAATTAAATTTAGATTCTCTGCATTATTTATTCTTCGCATTTCCTTTTTTGCCGACGAGATGCATCTCAACTACTCAAAAAAGAGATCTAAATATGTATTGGAAATTACAGAACGAATTTCTTAAAACCTTTATTTCTTTCTTTTCAAAACTTAAAATCCGTACTAGTTGCAACGAGTTTTGTGTTGAAAAGAAAACAACCAAACATACAAGATCATGATGCCATTTTAATATGTGTTAATTAACGCATTCTTCATTAAGCTTTGCAAAGTATAGAAGGAAACGAATTTCTCGTTAATATAGAGAAAATTTGTGAAAGATCCTTAATTGAAAGTTTAACAAAAAGTAGAAATCTAGAAGTTCAAAATATTGAATGAAACATAAACTGTAACAAGCATATTCTATAATCGAGAGTAGAGTCAAAAGCGAAAAGACATTTAAATCAAGGCAGTTTAAAGGAATTAAGTATCTTTCAAGAGAGTGAAAAAGGATTATTGAAGAAGGCTTATTTCCGCTCTCCATGTTAATATTGATATGAGCAGCTTCTTAAGTGAAGACCATTAGTTGTTTAATTATAAATGGGATTTTTCAAAATATAGATATCTATTTTCTATCGTATAAAAAGTTAAGAGAGAGAGATAGAGAGAGGAAAAATTTTCTTCAAATGTAGATATTAGACAAATTACTATAAAGATTAAAGTTAAGAATGAGCCATTTCAAATTTTATGATGCTTTGAGAGCACACTATGAATAATGCCTTCATAGGATTCAAATTGTTCCGTAACTAAAATGCCAACTTAGCAAATCGAGAATTCTGTCTCTTTAGTAAGACGAATACTTTCAACGAAGCATTTCAAGCCTTTGACTAA
>ARYC01022249.1:0-52362 GCA_000711775.1 Oxytricha trifallax
AAATTAGAGGCAGTTAATATTTAATTGACTTACTGTTATATATTTAATTTCACATTTTTCCAATTCAAATGTATTTTAACAATATTAATTCATATTACTGTATACAAACCTGTAAAATTTTTTAAAAAAACGTCAAAAATGTATTCTTAAAATTATAGAAGTTTCTTTGTTATTTATAATTTTATAGAATTAATTGCCTTATTTAAATTTATTATGATTTAATTGAACTATTTATTATGTGGAAAAATTTTTATATAAGGAAATATATTTATATAACTTTTATGATTCAAACCAGTAGCTTAGCTCAAGATCTCGTTTATCTCAAGATAAATAATCCTTTCAAAATTCAATCCGTCAATCCTCAAGTAATTTGTATTCTGATGAAGGCGATTCTGAGAACAGCGACTCCCCAAAGCTCAGAAAGAAGAAGATCAACCAGATGAACGTACTCAAAGAATCAAGAGTCAAGAAAAGTTTCGCTATTCTATTCAGAAACCAAAGACAGTCATCTAATAATCAGAGCAGTAATAAGTCAAGGGATAACAACAATAGTATTATACAGAAGGTTGAAGATGACTCAGAGGAGGAGGTTAGAGTCACAATGAAACGCAATTAGAAAAGAAAATCATAAAACTAAAAAGATGAGGGTGAAGATTAAAAGAGCTGGAGCAGAAATTCTGATATAATTTTCAGTATTTTTAATATATATAAATACGATATCTAAACTATATAATGATTGGATACTTCTGATTATATATACAATAATAGTTATGATAGTAAAGAGATTAATACATAGAGATCCAAGAGTAATTTAAGGGATAAGTCAATTACAAGTTCCAGAAGGAAGAGCAATTGGATTTGATTTGAATAATATCAACTAAATTGTAAAATAATAATGTAATACATAGTTAGCATCGAATTAAAAGTAACAATTAATTTATTTATTTCATATTAATATATTTTTGAATATTTTTTGATTTTTTAAGTTCATGATAATTGGAAACAGGAAATAAGAATTAATTATTCTATAATAAATAATTTAATATAGGTTTAATAATCAATTATAATCGAAATCTTTGATGTTGAATCTAAGTTTTTTAGAGCTCTTGGATCTGCTACTAATAAGACCACTATTAATTTTAGATAAATACTATCCTATAAGAAAGTACTTTATTAAAAAAAGACATAAAGTTTATGTTTTATTTTTATTTATATCGGCAGCACATTTTTCTGAGAAATAATTTAGATTGTCAAAAGCACCAATTTGCTGATATCTTGAATTTATTATTGACTTATGACTCATTTTGTTCATTATAAAAAATTGCATTAACAAAGATAAATATTTTGAAAAAAATATAACTTCAAAAACGACTTACAATGTAAAAAGAAAATTCTTATAATTATTAATTATTATTATTATTTTAGTTCTCTCTGGCAGTTTAATATCCTCTCAAGTCCATTAAATTATGGTTTTACTCAACCCCCTTGAAACTTAGCTTACTGCTTGATTTTTTCATTATTTACCCTCCTCTATCATAATTTTCATGTTTATTTTGATTTTTTTGTGAGATTCTTTATAATGAGTGATTAGTTTAAAAATCAATGGATCTTCTTAATTGTGCATGACTTTGGTTTCTTCTGAACATAACTAAATAAAAAAATGAGATATATAAGAAGGATTTTTTAAATACATTAAATTTTATAATAATTAACTTTATTTATAGAAGGGTTTTATTGTATTTGTGAGTTCTTGAGATAAATGGAGTATTTATTTTTCCCAAGTTCTTTGTTCAATGAGTCATTATTGAATTATTAACATTTATAGGGTTTTTTTAATAAGTTTTAGGAAAAATTCAATCAAAATTTTATAATAAATATTGTAGGTGTTCTTTTGCAGAGCTTGACTTATTTTACTAACAGTTGAGAATTTATCACTGTTTTTAATTGGATTTTATTTTTCATTGTGATCTAATTAAGCATTCAATTCATCTTCATTCATGTGAGCATGAGTATTATTTTTATGTTAAGATTTCATTTTGCATTCAATAACTTTTAAAGGAATTTGCAAATAAATTAATGTCCTCATATTGCTTACATAGAAAGTAAATGTTAATATAATATACAATACTGCCTTATAATTTTTTTATTATATATTTCTCACATTATTTCTCATTGTTGATAATCATAGTGTCTGTTCTTCTGATAGCTTAATGAGCCTTCTCAACGCTTGACTTTAGTACTTGGATGTATTGCTGGTCGTCTTTTTCGAATTTTTTACATCATAGTACTAACAGTTTTTAATTGCTTTTTTTAGCCAGTAAGCTTCCCAGGCTATATGCTATTTTGTTTTATCCTAATAAATCAATGATTTTAATATATCAATTATAGATTAAATAACTTAATTTCAAACTATTAAAGTAACTCTTAGCCTAATTATCGTTCAACCCTATTTAATTCTACTGCCGAGAATAGTTCCCAATTTAAGACTAGCTTTGCTTTGAAAACCATGTTGTAAAGAAATTGCTGAGAGACTTGTTTTAGTTCACATTGAAGCAATTATTGCTATTATTGCTTGATTTCTACCCTATATAATTTTACTGTTCCTTTTATACTAAACTTTATATTTATGTCTTTGTTCATCCATGAAATTTTTTTCTTAAATGAGTCAGTCATCATTTGATTGCAATTTTGAATTTTTTCTGTTTTAAAGGTTTTTACGGAATTGTTTAAGGGAACTAAATTTCTAGTTTGCTTCTTCATCATGAGGTTTGATGTCTATAGGAGTGAAGATTGAGTTTTAGAGGTCTTATACTATTTTTATTGATTTTCTACGCATATTGGTTAAAGTTGGAGGTGGTTTTTTCGTTTCCATAATATCAATTTCAGTTTAATATAATAAATAAAATTAAATTAAGTTTAAAGTGAATCACTTACTGATGCTTGTAAATCCTTCACTTTAATGTTCTTGAAAAAGTTGTTTGCATCATTATAATCGCTAACACTGATATTGCTTTAAAATATCCTCATTTCAGTTTGAACTATAAATTTTGATTAAGATGAAACATTTTAACTTACTTCTCTTTGAGTTGAGAAAGATGTTTTATAGGAATTTCATAATGTAAGCAAATAAAAAGAAGAACTTATATTTCTTCTCAAGAATATTCTTTAGCTCTCTGAACTTAGAAATTGAATGCTATTTTGCCTTGAGACCTACGCATCACTATCTTGCATACTTCCTATTATTACATGAGGATCTGGACTCTAAAAGTTGTTGTTTTATACTTTATTTGCAAAAATTAATAAGTTATCACTTGACCTTTACTGAATCACGTTGTTAAATTCTTAAGAGTGCTGTTGTTAAGGATTATTTACGTTTGGGACGGGGTTTAATATTATGATTAGTGAGTCCTTATTAGGTTTTAAGCTTTAAGCTTTCAAAAATCTTGATTTTTAATTATTTTATGGAGAAGTTGATTTAGAAACTACTCTCCTCGGACTCTTATTTTAGTTGTAAATGAAAAATTTTGACTGATCATAATTTTAATTAATAAAAACTAAGTTTATCTCTGTTCAGCTTTCTCAGGCTGAATCCAGTAATTATCTTAAAATATGTTTACCATTTCTAGGAGCTCTTTATTATTGATGATTATAGCATCTTCAATATTTAAACCTAGAGGCAAAGTAATTTTCCTGTCTTGCAATAAGTTTGTAATTACCTTCTAGGAGATGTCTGATAGATAATTAGAATTTGGACTACTTAATCTAATTTATTTCATTCTCTCATCATCATTTGTTTCAAATAGTTCAGGTGTAAAGCCTTCCTGAAATTGAAGGGATACTTGATCTACAACCTTAATCTTGAATGTTACCTTCCTCATTAACTCAATAGTGTTAGCTTCCATTTAACTTATGAATTTTTTATTCCCATTCGTCATATATCTCTGATTGTCTATTTCAAATTAAATTTGATCATACTTATGTTTTAGCTCAAAATATGTAAGTCGTTTAAAAACTGAACTTGTCTTCTTGTGACCTGATTACTTAATATAAAATTTTAATGTTAACCTTTTTAATGTGTCGATCTCCATTTTGTTATTTTCTACATACTCAAGTTCTTACATAAGAGTTTCATATTCCTTCACTTTGAGCTTGTTTATAAGAGCAAGTTCATTAAATAATTTAGATATAGATTCGAGATACACATGCCTTTTATCAATCAAATGTATCAATTCTAAGTCATCAAGTTATAAAAAACCGCTTCTCTCGAGAGTCAAGAATAGTTGGAAGTACTAATCATGATCTTCGTCATGCTTGAATAATTGATCAAAAATTTTCTTGGGGTTAACTTTAAACTTAGGAGTTTTTAAGTTTGATTGCTCTTTATGATTTTAAGATATTGAACCGTTACTATTAATTGAGCCTACACTTGAGTTTCTTTTAAGAATTGATTTATTTTCACTTCTAACGTCTATATAATTTCTATATGCAAGTAGAGATACATGTAGTGCGCTGATTCTAGGAGTGGTATGTTAATCTTCATCGATTAAAATGCTGGCCTTTTTTGAAACACGCTTACTATTAGTAATCCAGAAGCTCTAAGCGTTTTTCGATTTTTCTATCAAGTATCTACTTTTGGTCAAAGACACTTTTAAGCTCATAAAAGGGTTCTATATCTAGATTTACTTGATTTGCAGCTGTAGCTTGAACATTACTGTATGCTCTTATGCCACTCACGCTTTCTCTAAGTTGAAGCAAGCAATACATTCTAAATATCATCTTCTTCTCATATTCTTTTACCTGGTAAGTTCCTATGAAATTATTGAAGCTCAATTCTTCCTGTATATTTTGATTTCTAAGCTTTTCTAACTTTTTCATCATGAAATCACGCTTTTAAAGGTATGTTGAGATACTCATCTTCAAGCTTCTTAACTTGATTTGCCTCATAATCGAGAGTTTTGTGATTTTTGTCTAAGATTTGTGATCTATATTAACACTATCTCAAGCTGAGATTTAACAACGGATACTTGCAAATCAGTGGCTACTATTCTATGCATGTTCATTAATTCTAGCCTTGGAATGTCTTGAGTAGTCTTTTCAGAGTGCAAAACTTTATCTTCCAAAGTATATTGTTTTTACTTATCATAAAACTACATTAACATTATTATTTCTTGAACAATAAAGTTGTAACTTACAATTTATTATATGAAACACGAACGAATCCAAATCAGTTACTCTTTTTCAGCCTCTTCCCACTCTATCTTATCTTAGAATGCATTATAATCTTCTGCCAATTCGGCATGTTTCTTTTCTAGTTCCTCTTCACTAAGCTCTTAAATATCTTTAATCTGAATCTGCTTAAACTATTCCTTATCTTCCAGGTACTTAAATTTATTTATTGCTCTGTTTGCCTCTTCAATTATTTGTAACTACTAATAGAGACTTTTCAGCATTCTTTTTTTCTTGAGATATTGAAAGTTGATACTATCGTATTGAATTTGCTTCATCTAAACATCTTTGTCTATTGGCATGTATTGCTCTTTCATAAAACCCTCAACAGGTGTGAAAAGCTCAGCTTTCATTCGACTTCTGTATGACTAGGTACCAATTTTCGACTGATCATTACCATATCTTAATAAGTTAGGGAAATTAAATCTTTCTGTGCTTTTCGATTGAATAGGATTCTTGGGGGTAAACCTAACTTATGTATCAGCTTCTAGATTTTCGTTTATTGTATAAGGTCTGCTAATAATACCCTCAAAAGAAGCATCAGGCTAGGTCAAAAATATTTTTTAGTTTTGTGATTGAGAACGGAATGATTAAGACTAAGGAGTAAGATTTTATTTAACATTCATTACCCCATATAAATATTATTCGATTGTCTTTTTAACTTTGTTACGCTTCTTCGATTTTCCAGTTCTTTATCTGCTTTTAGATTTTTATGATCTCTTCATTTTGATTTAGGAATTTCCAGATGAAGGGGTATAATTATTTATATTTGAGTAGACGTTCTAAATTTACTAAATATCCATTTTATTTGGTAATATTATGATAAAATTAATCTAATTATATTGAGTAATCAATCAAGTCTTCAAAAATTTGCATAAAAAAATAGAATAGTCATAAATTAAATGATTGAAGTCAAAATGAGAAATGAAATAAATCAATTTAATTTACTCTATTGTGCTTGTTAACTTAGTTAATTCTTTATTAAATTAAAACATCATTTCACTTATTTCTTTTTAAATTAATACCGCTTCTTCAGTGAGATGGGTCCCTTACCAATATTTGAAATGGAATAATAGTATTGTTTATTTGACTTGTTTATGTTTTTTATTTTTTGAACTAATCTTTGAATTTTTTATTGAGAAAAGACTCTAAGTAGTTTATATAATATTGACACGCCCTATATTATTCTAATTTATTTTATTTCTAAAAAATGAGAATCCTCGAAGTTTTATTTAAAAATTTTTGATATATGAAATTCAAAATAAATTTTTCTTTTTAAAAGATATGGAGGCTATCTCTAAAATTTGAGAGCTAAAGAAATACAAATATATTTCTCTTATAATATTTCACTTTTCAATTAACCAACTAAGTCATTAAGTTTTGAAAGTTAAAGATTATAATTATAATTTTATTATGCAAAGCCGATAAACATTTTTCTCAGAAAATACTTAAAATTTCTAATTTATATCATGAATAAACCGAAAAATTCTTTTCCTTAAATAGAGAATAAATGCAGAATGTATATAAATGGACATATTTAGTAAAAATGAAGCAAGCCTTCATAGATGTGATATATTTATTGAATAAATGGGAAAGTACTAAAATTCTAATACTTGGTAAAAAGTATATGAGGCATCTGAGATGAGGACTTGATCGTAAAATTTATAAAATTAAATTATGAGAGTGACTCCTTAATTTAAAATTTATAATGTTAGAATCAATCACTATTGATAATTATATATATTCCTTATATTGCACAATTATTTTGTTTAGTTTAGCTGTTACTTCAATTCAAAAGAATATTTGAGTCCCCAAGATCTATTGCAAATATTTCTATTGAAAATAATTGCTTATAATTAAGCAAAATTGCTATTAAATCTAGCAAATGTTAGAAGAATTTACCAGCAAAGGAATATTGACATAATTGATTATATTAATCTAATTCTATAAAAACTAAAATTTATGAGGAATAATTTGCATTTATAAATATGTTTATTCGTATTAGTTGGTAAATTGCTTATTTTTATAAATTGTATTTAATTAAAATTGATTATCTGGTCTGGTAAATTATTCAAATTCAATTGCCTTTTCTAAATAAATTTTGGGTAAAATTTTCACTACCTGGTTTGTCTTGATCAGCTCTTTGATACGTAAAAGAATATTAACTAAATCATAATTAAGAGAGTGCGAACAGGTAAAACCTTGTTAATATTCTAGAAATTATAAGTTTAAATAAAAATAATAATTTATGAAAATTAGTTGCATAATTTCATGTTATAAAAAATGAGAATGTTTTCTTAAAATAAGTCAAATGTATATTATATCTATTTCATCTTTTATTTATCATTAAAATGAAAGAAATACCAAATAATATTAAAAAAATAAATACATAAAATTCCTATTTTAACAATAACATATTCACATTGAAAACTTTTTAAGGAAAGAGTTAATAAATTATGGAAATATCTCAGTAAATTTAATTTATTTTTAATTAATTGACTTGAAAAAGTTTTTGTATTTTTATATTACTCAAAATCTTATTTAGAGATTGCAATTTAAGCCAAAAATTTTTTACACTCTACAGACCTAAAGAGAGCGTTCAAATATTGGCTATACATCTCAAAATTCAATTTAAAGATTTTATATTTAAATTATTTCAGCAGAATTAAAATTTAAATATTATTATTATATTGATTATTTAAGTAAATTCAAGTTAATAAGTTGCTTACTAATAGGTACTTTCACATAAGTGGTAGATAAATAATTAAAATTTTTACTGATTCGGACCAGTGTAAAGAAATATCGTAATATTTCAATTTCACATAAAACAAAGATCCATCCCAAAACATTTTAATTTTCTAGATTTTACTTATAAATACGTATCTTTATTATATTAATATATAGATATAAAACTGAACATTAAGGATATTCACCAACTGGGAAAACAAGGTTTAAATTAGAGTCAGTGTGAAAATGGAATAAGAGATGTGTGGGAGTGTTTATTTAGAAACTCTAAACTTTGAATTAGGCACAAAGCCCTTTCTTATCAAATATTTTACAGTAATATAAATTTGAATAAGTAGCTTAATATTGCATTAATAATACTATAATATATTGTTTGTTTTATATATAAAGAATACTGAAAAATAAATAAAACTATAATCATTAATGCAATTATTTATTCAATTATTGCTATAACAGGGAATCGAAGGGTTATTAGATTAGGGAGTTAAAATATTATATAAGTTTAATTTGAATTTAATTAATAATCTATATTACAATATTTCAACAAATAAGTTTATTATTATGGCAATATTAAGTATTAATGAATCAAGAGTGAGAAGCTTTATAATTAATAATTGGAAATAAAATCATTAAACAATGGAATCTTTAATACTCAATTAAAATAATCATAATCAGTAGATGCTATATCACACAATGGGTAACAACAGTGGCTCACAAACAAATATTTGCGCAGATAGCTTTCAATTCGTAAAGCCAAGACATCTGTCGACTTCCGAAGAACTCACTCTGACAAAGCAGTCTCTATAAAATTTAGTAGATTTAATAAAAATCCTAAAAATAAGGATAAATTATTTGATTTAAAAGCATATCTTTAAATATTATTAAGATTTTTTATAGATCTAGTCGATTCTAAAAATATTTTAAATTGATAAATAAAGAATCTCCAATTTGTCAACAACAAAAAATACTTAATTATATTATAATTACTATCAGATGGATCAGAGTCGAGGACAACTTGCACTTTCCCAGCTGGGAGGTTGTCTCTAAAAAATTGATGGAATGAGATCAGTTGGAGTAAAGACAGAGAACAGCACTCTCACAGAACCATCCATCGGCCCATTTTCTATATACAATAATATAACACACCCCATAAATAACAATGGAAATGACAATATGTTCTTTGATGAAGAGCCAAAGAACAATATAATTTTAGTTTTATTTTTCTTATATCCTTATTTTTGTAACAAACTTGAAGCTGAGGATTATAAAGCAATGGAGTCCCGCATTCTATCATTCTTTTCTGATATTAAGATAGAAGTTATTGATACATTTGCTGAAAAAATTAAATTTCACATAGTCTTTATTTTAAATATCAAATTATAATAAAATATTATCATTTATTGATTTACAAGATGAGTTGAGGTAGAATGTGATGGACAGACCCCAGCTTATAAAACAAACTATCGTTAACATAAGCCATGAATAGAAAGTCCTCAATATTGCTAGAGAGGAGGAAAATGACACATTTTTTAAGGCCTTCCCACTCACAAGAGATTGAATGAGTATCTCGGCAAAGTCAATAATTAATTAATTGTAAAGCTTGAACTTAAATATTTATAATAACTTATTAATTGTATTTAAGTTTATTTTTAAATTAAGTGGAAAGGTTGGGGCCACCATAACTGATACATATCCCAATCTAAACGCATTACAAACACGACTTATAAAACATCTTGATTTTATAAATTATATTATATAATATTATCTTGTACAATTATAAAAAGTAGAAATAATATTAAAGCTCACTATTCTAAAGGCTCAATCTTTATTCCTAAAAATAATCATAAATTTATTATTAAGAATTGTAAAGTATATTAATTTTATTAATTTTTATAAAAGAAGAAGTTTCCTTTTTAATTATGAATTAAAAATATTTATATTCCTATGTTACCGCTTAAATATAGTATATCGGATTTCATAGAGACACCGTCTTGTATTAAAAAGTATATACATGTTAGTAATGAATTAGATTAATTTTTATTCATATTATTGTATAAATGCAATTATTAATTTTAACTTATTTGTTATTTCCCATAATTTACTTATTTTATTAGGACTCAAATTGGTTTTATTAGTTATTTTAAAAAATGATAATTATAATAATTAATTAATAACAAGTTAATTATTCAACACATAATACTCATTTATCATCCCCTCCTCCCATAAATAACATATAATCTTATTATAATGCTTGCAGCTTGAAAAATATCCATTTTGAAGGAATTATTTTAAATTATTACGTGTTAATTTTTAAAATATAATCCTAACTTAAGTTGTATAAAGTCCCCTTCAAAATGCATCCAAAACAGTAGTTAATAAAAATAAGCAATATATAAAATACAATATTTAAATCTCAATATATATAAATTACAATTTAAAATTAGTTAGCAGGAATGAATCCATAAAAAATAATTAGAAATTAGTATCTGGATCTGATTTGAAGTACTCTTTAATACGAATTTTTATCACTCTGATATTTAATGCCTAATAAAAGGCTCAGATATTCAAAGCCTAATATACTATTGCTAAATGTAATTTATTAATAAAAATACTCAGTAATTTCATTCACTAATCTATACGAGGATGCATTTTTGTATTAAAATCAAGGTTATATACTGAGGCAGAATACATATAGACACATTATAATACCAACTTAGGATTATGGTACATTAAGAAAAAATAATAAATGACACAAATTTAAGTTTCAAATAATTTTGACACCAACATAGACCTTAAGATTTATCAATTACTCTATTTCTATCATTTTTTCTTCATAATTAAATAAAATCTTATTTTTATAAGTTGTTTTTTAAAAACATAATATTTATGTTTTATTATATTTTTAAGCAATATAAACTTTAACTGAGCGCCTATAGCTTTTTACTCTATTTTATTACCTGAGTTTTATATTCTCTAAAATACATAGCCCTAGTATGAGATTATGGTAAAATGTGATTTAAATATTTGTTTTATAAACCTTCTAACTAGACAAATAGGATTAATAATATAATTAATACTCTAGGACAACAACTTATTCTTAATAAATACTAATTAAATATATTTAATAAAGAGTTTATTTTTATTAAAAAATTTCAAAAATGGTTTAATTTTGTCACTTTAAAAATAAATAATTTTATATCATAGTTATCTAGAGAATTGAATTCACTTATAAAGTACTTTTTAAATCAAAGTTTATTTAAAAAAATTCTTATGAAGTTTACTTAAAATAATTAATATTAAACAATATATAAAAAATATCCATTCTGACTAAGCAATAATTATTATTATAACTTAGTTTTAAAATTAAAATTGAAACTTTAATGATATTCAACTCTAAATAAGAAGTGTACAGGCGACCACATAATTGATCATTTATAGTAAATTTTGAATATAAAATAAATTCAAATTCTAGAAAGACTGACTCCTCAATAACAAATTAAAAAACTTAATTTATTTGATTGCCTCTATTTACTAATAAATTATGAGATTTATATAAGAATATTTAGATAGATGTATCAAGAGAAACTTTATAATTCAATTCTATGTGATAAAAATTTACAAAAAACATATTACTTTTGAGATATATATGTTTTTATTCCTCTCTAAAAATAAATAGAGAAATACCATAATGAAAAATGAAAATATATTGCTAAAATATAAAACTTGTTTATTTATAATTGATGAAATTTTTGGTAATACATAATGATTTACAGTTTTTTTCAAGGATTTTTAAATTCATTGAATGCAGGTATTTGTTTTCTGTTAATTTTTATTAGAGTTTATAGGAAAATGTTTTATTGTTAGTTTTATTTCGGTTTTTTGCTTTATTTTAATCTATTTTTATTAATTTTTATTTGGATAATAAATATGTAAATTTATTTTTTAAAAATCTAGCCATTTATAGATTTCATTTCTTCTTCAAGAACTTTGAATTTTTCTAGTTATTATCTGTAAACTGAGGAATTATCATTTAACATACAATTGTTGTTTAATTTCTATGGGAATTTCATGGTTTCTTCATAATCAATAGAAAGTGTTATAAATATATTTTTAAAGATTTTATAATGATAAAAGAATTCTTTAAAATGCTTCATAACTTGTGCAATTGGAGTTAATTAAAATATTCAATTTTGGGTTTCCTTTATTGATAGGTACTCTATTTAATCTATACTCGCGATTGATTTGGTAAGAATTTTAAATATTAAGGTGGTTTGAAAGATTAATCAAGTTACGTTCATTATATTATAATATTTAAATTTAAATAATTGGAATTGAAAGATTAATTCGCCGTATGTAAGGCAATCGAGAAATTTAATCGAGCGTTTCTCGATTGCCTTACATTTTAATTTCTTACAAAAATCTCATGAATATATTAAGTTTATAAAATTTAAATCTTTAACTTATTCTTTAATAATTGATTTATTAAAGTTGATTATTATTTTAATAAACCTTAATTCATTTTATGAAAAAGTAATAACTTTTTAAACCTCAGAAATTTTTAATACTTATATTGTGATTTTTTTAAAAATCAAACCTTATATATTAAACCTGATTGCTTAAAATACAGTAAAGAATATAAGTTTAAATTATTAAAAATATAAACAAAAATAGCGAGAGTTTTTGGGCAATATGAATTATCATTTGCTCATGCTAAAAATATATTTCGATGTATTCAGTAAATAAGGAATCTTATTTCTTAAGATTAAGTCAAGAATCAACTTTAAACTCAATTTCAACAACTAAATAATCGATGATTTAAATATATATAATTGTTATTCATTTTTCAAAAACAAATCATTCAAATTATTCGATTAAATTTATTCATAAAATTTCCTTAGTTTGTTGTTCATTATATATCACTTTATTAATCTCTACAGTCTCATATTTTTTTGCAATTTTTACCAATTTCTTAATAACCGAATTCCTAAATTTTATTGGTTTGCAGCTACTCTTAATTTATAAAATATAAATAAAATGTATTTAAAGTTGATTAATCTTATATAAGTAAAGACTGAGTCAATAATACTAAAAATGATTAAATTTTTCTAGGATTTTTCCCTCATTTTTTTAAACAATTATTTCATAATTATCACATAAAAAACAAGAGTATTTAAAACCCCAAAACCCTTTAATGAGTTTTATTTGTGTTTTGATTGATTAGGATAATGTTGGGGATTAGGGTTTCTTTTAAATTTGTTTCATTTTTTTTGAAATATTAAATGTAATTTATTATTTTCATGGTTGATATCTTTAATATTTTATTTTTACATCACTACATCTATATTAATGCTATATAGGAATTATTTATTATGAAAATATTAATGATAGTACATTAAATGTTTGCTTTGCTTATTTAATTAGAATAGCTAATTTTATTAAAGCATCTTCTTTTAATTCTTAGGAACTCCATTTTTTTAAATGTTTTGGGACCAACTTTGAAAAAATTGAGGTTGGTACTGGTACCAATTAAGTTTTGAACCATTTTGTAACTTTTCCATTAAAACCTCATAAGTTTAAAACTAGTTACTAAATAAGTTTTAGTACTATTAAATTGATACCAATTAAATTTAAACGAATTTAGTACCGGTACTAATTAAAATAAAACAAATTAAGTACTAATTTAATGGAATTTAATTGGTTAAAATGTAAATCTATCTCAGAAATTTGTTACAGTTTTTGCAAACTTTCTCCATTTCTCTTTAGAGGGTTGACCTCCTATAAGATACCCATATTTGATAGGTGTCCTAAAATTAATAGAAATTATAAATACAAAATTTTAAGATTGATATCCATTTATAATACTTCTGGAACTAAATCATTGTATGATTGTGGATATCAATCACCTTAAAATCACTCATTTTATGCATATTTTTCATTTAAAATTTACTTATGTTACTAAACTTTTTTCTATTAACGAAAATATGATAATAAAGAATGCAAGCTAAAAGAAATTAAAGTGTTGAATTGATTTTAAAAATATCTTTTAGTGAAAACTTCAAAAATATTTGTGCATAAATGCTAATTTTTTATAAAGATCCAATCATCTAATTTCATAAAAACGATCAGTAAAAGTTATAACTTATGAAACAAATGTAAAGTAGAAAAAAAATGTTACTAAAACTTATCTTTTTCTAATAAAAATGTTATAACATGTATATAAATATGAAAACATATAAGTTGAGTATTCAAATTATGATTATATAAAATTTTCAAAAATTCATAACTAGAGTGAAAATGATGCTTCCTGCTCATAAAAACCCTAATCCCCAACATTACCCTCATCAATCAAAACACATATAAAACTCATAAATGGGTTTTGGGTTTTGATTCTACAAATAATAAAATTCTTCCAATTCAGAAATAAACAATAACTATATAAATTTTTAATTTATTCTATAAAACTTTTGATCTGAATTACCAATTGTATTTGCATTCACTCTTTTTGACATTAAATTGCTATTTGGTTTGTAATATTACATGTTTAACTATGCAGAGTTCTATTAGCCTTCAAAGTTTTATTGCCTAATTTAATTTTAAAACTCAGATTTATTTAGCAATATAAAAGATTTTAATAGATTGATTAAAATCAATATTTTTGTTATAGAGAAGTTTGATGACTGCTATTAGGTTTTGAACTAAGTTAATTTAAAGCCCTTTCATTATGAAAAGTTGCATTTAAATTTTTACTTAGTAATCTTTATCCTAGAACATTTGATTAGTACCCTTATATGCTTCTAAGAGCTTCCATATCAACCCTGAGTGGATTTTAGTATTGATAAGTACTTGCGATTACTCCTGTGCCCGAAGTAGTTTACTATTAAGAAACTTAAGAAGGATTTATCATTTATTGATATGGATTCTGGCAATTTAATTGAGCTAATTTTTCTGTTCGAGCTTGAAATGTTTGATTAGTCAAATTCATTTTAGTTTTTTAAGACTATTCACTTGCAATCTTTCTTTACTAAATTTAGGTATGAGCTCTATTCAATGAAATCTGTGGCAAAACTTAAGAGCCTGAAGATTAATCACTTTGACTTGTATATTTATTAGGAGTATACTGATCTACTGTTTGTTGAGCAGAAAAATTATTCTATGGAGATGCTCGCTCTTATTTATTTAAGAATTCGTCTCGTTTGCTTGTACTTTGAAATCTATTCATTTAAAATCTCTTGAACATAACAGGGCTAATTGTATTTTAAACTGGAGTTTTTGCTTCTCTACAGCTTTCATGCTATTTATCAAAGCTTTTTAAATTTACTTACTCAATCTCTCTGTCGAATAAATTACATACTTTAATATATAATTTTACTAAATTTAATTAGCTCTCAAATAAATTAAGCTACCCATCATTTTTAAAGCAGAATGGAACTTGCTACTTTAATTATTAATCATCTATTTGCTAATATTTTTGCTGGTAGAGCTTTTTGAGTTATAAAATTATTGCTATGTTTTAAATTAAATAATAGTATTTTATACATCTTAGTCAGGTATTATTACTGAATTTCTTAACAAAGATACTCCATCATTATCGATGAAATATAAAACAAATAGATAAAATTATATTATTCTTAAATAAATACTGCCATTAAAAATAAATACGAGAATTAATTTATATTATAGCATCAATAAAATAAAGTAACTAAAGACTTTTACTTAATGTACAAATAGTTCAAGAAACTTGATTTATATTGATTAGTTTTTATGTAAATACATTTTATGTTTCCTCAAATGTTTATAGATGAACAAAGAGATAATTTGGATTCTACATTTTTGTTAGAATTGTTAAAAATTTAATGAAATATATCTAAATTATGATAATATCATGGATATATAAGAGCGCTGACTGAGCTATATTTTGTATTCAGGTAAAATATTATATTTTTATCTGCTTTATTGTGTAAAAATAGTGCACTAGCATTTTTTATTTAAAATTGAAGTATAAATTGTACTTACTTAGTCATTTAATGCAATGAAGGCTTGATAATTTAGAGTGGAATACTTTGTCTTCTTTGTGATTTACTTTCATTTTAAATATATTACGTTGAGTATTTATTTGTAATAATTTTTAATTTTCAAAGATTCATGATCGATATTATCATTAGGCATTTCCAAGACAAAATTATTTTTATTCAATCTTTCAATTTCGTTTACAACCATATTAACTTTGATGGAATACTTTCTTTAGTTGTTGTCTCTTTCTGGGCTCAAAGATCCATGATGTTTCTACATTTATTGAGCAATTATATTATTTGAGAGATCGACTTTTTATCGATTTCGAAGCCATAATTAGTGACTCTAATTCTAGCTATCTTTGAGCTATTAATTTTAATCATTTGATAATTCCTATTAATTTAAGTTAGCTTTAATTTGCTCTGCTATTAAATTTTGTTTGCTTGGATCAAAGAGATTTGAACTTTTTATCCTTGAGTTTGTGGACAAGATTTGTTTATTATAGGGAAAAGTTCCTCTTTATCTATCTGGAGATTTTTAATTTACATTTTTCAAATTTTCAATTCCAAAATTACTGGTACTATTAGAACAAATGTTTGCAGATGATTGTTTATTCTTTGTAATATTCCAACCTTGATAAGCGGTTTTAGAAGATTAACTTGTTACTGGGTTCTTATATTGTTATATTTAAAAATTAGCTGCTATTCTGAGCTTTATGATTAATTTAATTGTTGCTGTAGAATAAGCTGCTATTTTTTCTACCTCTCAAGCTCTTCTAGCTACTCTTAAAGCAACCTAATTTTATTACTTTAGTTCTATTTCATCATTTATAAGTCATAGTATTAATCTTTAGATTGTCTTATAGGGTCTTATTATCTCCTCTTAAAATTATATGGAGGGCTTTGCAAAAGAACATTTTATACTAGATTGCCTTAATCGTTCTAATTGACAATTTCTAAATTGTTTTAGGAGGATTACCTTTAGAACTGTCTCTAATTATTTTGATCTTCTAAGTTAATTAACTAGACGTCATTCTATATTAAATCTTTGAATGATATCGATTGATCTTTCTCAAATACGGTACTCATCATTTTATAAAACTCTGCAGGATCAATATTATCCTCACTAGGCTCACTATCTGATCCTCCCTTTTCTTGATCGCTTTCGCTCTTCTCATTACCTTCTTCAAGAATTTAGTTTTGCTGTGCCATAGTCATAGCTTTTTCTATTTCTTTTTATTCAAAAAAGTCTCTCCAATTTGCACCTATTGAAGACTGATAGAGAAAAGTACTCTTTGAGCTGTTGCTTAAAGAATCCTCATCATTGTAAGATGATCCACTTCTCATCATGTTTTGATTTGAGCTATTTTTCCTTTTTTGATATTTATCTAAGTGAAACTTTGCCGATTTCATGCTGAGCTTAGGACCATTAATGAATTGATTTTTTATATTATTAATTTAGTTTGTTCCTGATGCTGTGGTATTTCTTTATGCAAAACTTTATTTTCTTTTGAATAGTTGTTAATTGTTTTATGCAACTACTTGGACAACGCTTGGTTACTTTCCAGATTGAGTGTTATAAGCGGCCTCTATGAATGATTTTCTATGTCTGATTTCTACAGCAGGCTTTTGCTGATTCTACTTTTACTTCTCTTAAACTTACTAGATATTTCTTTTCAACCTCTAACTCTTCTTTGCATTTGTAATGTTATTGATGTTTTAAAATTAATTTTCTTCTTATACCTTGTCTCTAGCGGCTTTCCCAGCAATATCATTCAATTTTATAACTGTTAGCCAACCATTTATGATTTATAATACGAAAACTTTAATTAATTAATTATTCTAATTACATTAATACTAATACTTTTAAGTCTAATCAAAAATGGAAATCTCTCTGATTAGTGCTATTCTTCCTCATCTTCATCGTCATCTTCATTGTCATCATTATTTATATGATCTAAGTCCCCTCTCTGAGCAGTCTTGCGAAGCACCAGTCTAACTGCACCTGTGGTCTTACCAGGTAGGACCACTAAAAAAAAAAATTTAAAGATATGTTTTTTGTAACTTACATTTTATGTGAGTGGCCCACCTCCACCTGCGTTTGATCTATACGAATACTTTTTAATATATTAAGTTTTTTAATTTATTAATAGATTACTAATTATAAATCATAATTTGTTTGCTAAAATTTTTGTTCCAGTTCAGGCTCAAGATTATTGTATTAAGCAATAGCTATCAATAAACCCTCTCCTATGTCATGATAATCTATGACACTCATTTGGGAGATTTATCCATGTTCTTCCTCTTTTCCAAGTTCTTACTTTCCAAATAACGAAGCTTCAAGAGTAAAGCTATTAGTAATTTTTAGTTCATTCAAACAAACCACTCTTGCTGTATTCAATTTAGTCTTATCTATTTTAAACCTGCAATTTTTATAGCTAAATAAAGGTGTTATTGAAGCAAAGATTTTAGGTAAAAGTCTTGTTTTTGTCCAAGATAATAGTCCAAAATTGGGTGCCTTGTTGCATCCATATACAAATGAGTTTAATTTTTATTATGACCGTGAAGTTTTTTTCATACTAGGTATTAAATTTCTTAAGCATTCTCTTAAGAAAATATACTTCAGGATGTATGATTGGATTAGGATTTGTCCATCTTCTATTTAAATCTAAACCTACAAGTGAAGCTCTGCCGTTTCCAATCGAGACTCCGTCAACGTTTATCATAGGAACCAACTTTACAATATAGTTCTGTAGTAATGAATCATACTTGTTAGAAGTGTTGTTTGTTAACTCGTATATAATATTTTGCATTATATAAGAAGCTGATGTTTCTCCGGCATGAACTCTTGAACAAATGTAAAGAACTTTCCTTTTCTTATACTTATAACTTAAACTAAAATCTATAAATAATCAGGTTTAATTTTAATCTGCCCTTACAAGCATCTATTGGTTATTGTGATTTGATAAATTGGCAGACCTCCAACTGAATAAGCTATAATTTCTTGTTTGTACAATAAGTTTCCTGACTTTATTTCATACTCATCTTTATACATAGCTGACGCTGCTCTATTGAAACTCCTTCCAAATTAAGGATTGTTGATATCTGTAAGACTATTTTATTCATTAAGTAACGCTTTTTCTAGCTGATTCAATTTCATCATTTTAAGACCTTAATTTCTGATCTCTAAATGCTGAAGCTAAAACTAATTTAATCTTTACCTTCCTTAAGTCTTGTTCTCATTGTGCAAGGAATCTGTACTATCTCTTCCATTTTTTTCATCATTCAAGTATTTTATTTGATGAGGTAAAAGTTGAAGGTTTTGTTTTGTTTGTTCTAAGTCATTTATCATTTGTGAGTAGGTGAATGGAATTGATCAATTAAAAATGATTTTTATGATGAGAAGTGAAAAATATGATTTTAAGGAAAAAATTTTAATTGAATAAGCAAAATATACTCAATTTCCAATTTAATTTTCCTCAGCAGTCTCAAATTTATACTTGAAACTCAGTTCATAGTAGTACTTAGGCTGTCCACTAATTTTTCCAATGCTTTTAACCAGTTCTGAACTTTATTAGAAGATAAAATCGAAGCACTTGTCCTACTCCCACTATTGATCTTTATTGCCACTTTCTCTCATTACACTTATATTCATGCCATATTGGTAGAAGGTTTTCAAATCTCGACTAAAATTGAGGATGTTGAATTGAACTACTTGACCTGGTCGATCATTGCTTGCTTTATAGTAAAACCATAATGAATTACCTTTAGTGTTAGTGTCAACTTTCATGAGTAGATTGTACTCATTTTCTTGTACCAAATATAAAATTTATTATCAAATTGACCAATGAAAAAATAATTTTTTTTTCCAATCTAATATGCAGAATCAAGATTGCCACATTCAAAATGCGAATCGAACTATAGAAGTGTGTGCTGATTTATAAAACTTGGGATTTGCGAGTCTAATTATTTTTAGGTATAATTGTAAAAATCTCTAAAATACTCTCTATCAAAAGTCTCATAAATCTTAGAAGGATTGTTTTGCCTATCAGTTTTTTGTGGATATAACTACAGTAGTCTTCGTGTCTCACTTAAGTTACAGGGTTTGTAAGATTCATAAATTTGGTACTTGAATAAGTTTGGGTATAATTTTTTATCAATTTGCAAGAAATTTTGGAGGTGAGTATATATTAATTTAACTTAATAAGAATTAGAATTGAAAATATGACTTGCAATAATATATCATCTAGCAGTTACAGATATAATAGTCAAAGCAGAGGTAGCAACAGGAGAGATGTTGATTTAATTTATTCAAATAAAAATGCTTCGAACAGCAAAAATTATATCAGTCGAAGTGATAATAGTAAATTTTAGCAGTAAAATTCTGCTAATTCAATTCAACCTAATAACTCTAATTCATTACAACAAAATTTTTGTTTAATAGTTAATAGGAAATAAGTTTAAATGATATATTTGGCATAATTGAAAAGTAAAATTAATTATAGAAAATATGGAATATATTGCTATAAATAAATTACAATTAAGTTCGAATCCATTCATGAGGGACTAGTATAGTGGTATCAATTAGAAGAATTCAGAATAAAATCCAATAAATAATCTTAAATCAGTATTAGTTAATACAGTCATAGACATAAAAAGTGAAAAAAGAAAGCACCGATCACATTAAAAGTCATTTTGATTTACCGAATCCAATCCTTACTCAATAAGATTTATTATTATTCTAGAGTAATTAAATTTATATAAATGGGAATCATAATTCACAATATTCTCAATAAGATTAAATTTATCCATCATTTATTAATAATAGATCACATTAAAAGAGGGAGAACTTTAGAAGATTAATAGCTAAAATCATAAACTTAAAGCCGTTCTACTAATCATAAAAAGAGAAACGTCCTTGTTATCAAGAAAGAATCAATAAAACGCTAAAATTCCTTCTCTAGGAGCCCTACAAATGCTGGTAGCAGATAACTCGGCCCATGTAAATTTCTGACTTAAACAACTTTCATGAAGTGTCGCTGGGGTCTCCATATCAATCTCCGATGGCAACTGATCAGTGCAATTATAATTTATGAGCACTGATGTTAAGAGCTAAGTTTAACTCGAAATATCATGAAGGTTCAAATTTGAATTCAAGCTCCAAATCTAAATATTATTGAAAGTTGTTTAATATGACTAATTTATAACTAATTTTTAAATTAATATTCATTATTCATTAAAATTTTCTTGTTTTATAAATTCTTACCATAAATTTTTAATAAAATAAATATAATATTTGTTTTTTAATTAGTTAGAAAATCCCTCACTCTTTAAATACAAAGGAATTTTCGTCAATCATAAAAATTAATTTTTCTATATAGTTTAATAAGAGTTAAATTGATTTCTTAACTACTAATAATCCAAGAAATAGTTTAGATTCAAATATTATAGAGATTCAAAGTATTTTAGCTATAATAGAATGATTTATCCCATTTAAATCTAGAAACTGCAAATTCTACAGCAGCTAAAACTCAAAGTCATTAACAAAAATCACAAAATTAAAACTCAGTGATTATAAGAAACACCGTCGGGGAACTTAAGAGAGACTAAAACAGTATCTTTTATTTCGATAGCAATTTGATGAAGAGTTCAGGGCCAATTATCTAACAATAAAGATAAATTGAGCACATACAATTCAACATCTAAAATCAGAAAAGAGAGATCATTGGATAAATTAAGAAATTTGAAGGTAATGGAAGAAACAGTCTTACTTCTAACAATTAGCAGTTTATAAGTATATCGGGTCTTTTTTTTCATATTTGCAATTTATTTTATATTCAGAAGTCTGATATCAAGTCACAATCACTTTTAAGCAAAACTTTTGACAAAGATCCAGCTTTATAAAAGCAAAAAATCCCATAATCTTTCGATTTAGACTAAAAATTAAACATAAATTTCAATGAAAATTAAATCATTAGAGAAAGTTTTATAAGCGAGTAACTTAATTAGTCTTCAGAGAGTGACAATGATGATTTGAAGAGGTAATCTTCAAATAATGCTATAAGCATAGAAAATTTAGCAATTTCAAGCGCCTAGAGGAAAATTATAATCTAGAAGAACAAGGTTAACTTCAAAAAAGCTTCTTCCAGTGATGAGATAGGGATTAAAGATTCAGACGATGATGAGTAAAAAAGTAAAAGTTTAAGAAGCAACTAATTTGATGATCTTATTTTACCCAGCTAAAGTAATGGTATTTATAGAGTGAGAAAGTATTTATTAAACCCTGATCAAAGCAAACTTGAGTTTGATAGACTCCTAATACATCAAATTTAGGTAACTTCTCACCTAGTCCTGAGTGCTTGAGGAGATAGAGAAGTGACAATTTTATTGGTGTTTAGTCATTTAACAAGAAATCCTTGCTGAATCATGAAAGAAGTTAAAATCATTTGTCTTTAAACACCTAAAATAAACTTGAAGTTCCAAAGGTTCTTAAAGCTTTACCTAGCTCAGGGTTTAATGAGTTACTTAAGTCACCAAATACTTCTTCTTATCAATCATAACTAAAAGAGACTGAAAGAACATTCAGAGTACCTTGAATAAAGATATAAACCTAGCTTAGCAACTAAATCATAATAAGAGTAGACAATCAAACATATTTTAAATGAGAAGATCCTAGAATTTTTTATAAGAAAAATCCTAAAAAAACTAATCTAAATAAGATATACAGAAAGACTAAACCAAAAGTATAACTATAGAAAAGTCATAAAAGTAAAGTCCTTCAAAAAAGATTAACCTAAACATTGGATTTAAACAATCAGAACATTCTAGAGTTTCTCAATCATTATTACTTGACAATTTCCTTTCTAAAAGCAAAGATAGACAAAATAGCTAAAACTAAAAGGTAGTGGAATTTCTCTTAACAGTCACTCATATAATTAAAAATGAAAAAATAATACTAAATGAGAAAGCAAAGGCTAAAGTTCCACCTTTTAAGATTGCTCCATAAGATAAAGAAATGGAAAATCAGCTTGACTCTTTGATAAAAAGGTAAAGCGTCAATTTAGATAATAAAAATGAGTTTTCTCGCATAGAACAGTAAAACTCCCTAAGTTCTTTCAGTTACAATCGCAAAAATACCTTAAGATAAAGTTTGAACAGATTAATTGATGAAAATAGATGTAATTCCCCTATAAGAGCCTCATAATTTATCGTAGATATTGACTATATGAAAGCACTAGCTGAGGAAAGATTAACAAAGCCTGGCTCTAATTCAAGTCGTGGAAATTACAATGAAAGATTGATTGAATTGAGTGATGAAGTCAATTCTGATAATCACGGTCCTATAGAAGTTTATGTTCCTGATAATGTAAATTTCAAGAACAATTCTTTATAACTCTCTACTTCTATGATTCATACCAGTAATTCCAACAATGCAATCCTTAGTCTTAGCTAAGTAACGAAAGAAAAATTCAAAGAAGTGATTGATAATCTCTATGTTCCAACGCCATCAGTCTTCAAAAAGAAGACGAAAGAACGTGAATTTAGAAGGCAGGCTTAAAACCCTCCAAGACATTCCAAATAACAATAAAGAAATGGATAAAATGGAAATGGTGCAATTACCACTTCAATCAAAGCAAGTGCTAGAATTTAACAATAAATGCAAATAATTCAGAATAGCTTTTAAAGCGGAGGTAGTCTCCATAGAGATATGATTGAAGATAAAATTAGAAATTAACATAGAATGCCTGAAAAGTAGAAATAATTCAATGTTGATGAATCTTAGAGTACATCAACTGCTCTATCGTCAGACGTAGAGATCAAAATATGAACATAAATAATAGTAATTAGTATTAAATAAGCATGATTTTAAATTAATTAGTTAGTTTACTTTGGCTTAAAAATAATTATAGATTTTATATTCTTCCCTAGAAATGGGAAGAATAAGATATATTTAGAATGGCTCTCTAGTTAAGGGTTTAATTTTTAATAAGCTAGATAATATAAATGAAAAATATACCAAGAAAATTTTTACATGACCTCCCTTATTATTTAAATATATTCAGTTTTATAGGTCGAAGCCTCGAAACTTTTAAGCACTGGGAATTAATTTCAATTTTAAATATTAAAATCTGCATAATAGCTGTACTTGAAAATTACTAAACTATTTGTAGTAAGAAAATTATGCAACAAAATAATGTTAAATGTAGAGAAAAGCATTTCTATAACTCCTCAAAAAATTATTAAATTTAATATTCAAAATTCTAACTAACTAAATTCAGTTTTCCATAAGGTTATAAGTATTTAATTTTTACAGAGAGTTTGATATAAAATAGTTAACAATTTTAATTTTTTTCATATAAAAATTTTATCTTTAAATCTGAATACGATTGAATTTGTATTTTCACTTATATCTTAGATTGATTCCTTAACTTAAATTACAAACTTATCAATTGAGTTTATTTTAATTATCGAATTTTGAATGAATATCCCATCCCCATAAAATAAAATAAAATTCACAATCAAAATTTTATTTGTTCACAATTCCCAAAAATAAACTATTCCTTGATATAATAACTTAAATATATTATTATTATTATTATTATTTAGAGTTAGTATAGTTAAATTCTAAAATCTTAATATGGAAAGTCGCAATAATCTTGCTGAAACAAATAGTCATATAGACCAAAATCACTTCGAACAGAGTCTCAAGTTAGATGAGCAATATCATTCACATGCTAATGTGCCAATTACTCAGAGGATGGAACAACTAAAGCAGAGTGCTAACTTTATGAATGAATAATACCAGGTATAACTATAAATTTTATGAAATTAAGTTGGGTCTGTCATAATTCTTTCATAAGTAATTGTAGTGTTTAACAAAAAACGTAAGAAAAACCACTCTTAAATAAGCAACTATGAAAAAATTAAGTTATAAGCATGCAATAGAAAAGTTTAAATGCATTAATATAAAATCTTAGCTAATCACAGAATATTACTTTCCATTTCAATTTTTTACCTATATCATTTCAGTAGTAGTATTTTTTTTCCTCACTTACTTCCTAGGTTCACAACGACTTGAAGGTGAATGTCTTCGTGAACTATGTGAAACTCGATCAAAAAGGCCAGTTGATAGAGGAGCATCAAGCCAGAGAGCAGGCGAATAAGAGCGCCTCCAAGAAGTAAGAGAACATCAGCGATATCTCTGAAGATGATTACGATGATGAAGAGGAGGAAGATGGAACATAAAATAATCATGAAGAAGAGGAGAAGAACAACGAGAGTGATACTGAAGACCACGAGGAGATTCAGATTACTAACAAGTATGTGGTGGACTTGATTGCTGAATTCAAGGATAAGAACGATGATTTAGTTTTGCATTGGGGTGTTGGCAAGAAAGCTTCAGGGTAGTGGACTGCCTCAGATGATAAATATCTGCCTATCGACACTAAAAGATGGAGTGATGGCAAGGCCTGTCAGACTAAATTCTACATCAAAATGACTCTAAGCTTCTTTTTAAGGTCTTATCTGATGAATATGATTGTATTTTTTGTTAATTCTAAATGGACAATTTACTGCCAGAGTATAGATCAATTCACATGGATTTCTCATGGATCTAGGACATGGAGACTCCATTAAAATCTATGAGTTATGTGCTTATGGAATAGAAGAATAACAGATGGCATAATAATGGAGACAAAGATTACCATGCCAAATTCTAAATTGAACCTGAGTAACATCACGAAGAAGCAGCTGCTTCTCATAAAAAGTGAAATTTTATATGATCTATAGATAATTTAATGTAAATACAAAAAGGTTTGTTATTAATATAAATAATATTATATTAATCATAACAAAAACATGCCAACAAGCAAGATTGGAGATGTTGTAAGAGAAATTATTCAATGTGAAGTAGAATATG
The DNA here is from genome assembly GCA_000711775.1 of Oxytricha trifallax. Lineage (NCBI taxonomy): Eukaryota > Ciliophora > Spirotrichea > Sporadotrichida > Oxytrichidae > Oxytricha > Oxytricha trifallax. Next base: position 25,900 of record ARYC01022249.1, read on the forward strand.
TAAGTATAACAATAGTAATTTATCATAATTTTTTCTAGGGATCTTGGACACTTATGCACAGATACTAAAGATGCTATTAAATATGATAAATTTATTTAGATCCCTTTTTGCCCATTATTAGAGTACCTTAGAATTATATGCAAGGATATGTTGTGTTAAAAGATTGATTAAGAGAATAGGGATTACGTGTAAGTCTACTTCATTTTTGATGATAATCATTTAGTGGCTACTTATACATTTGGCTCCATTTCAGCTTCACAAAGCAGTTAACCTGGTAAAAGAGCTACAACACGAAGCCAAAGGACTTGTAATGGTCTTAAATATGTCTCACAGACGAAATAGTGAACTAATTCGTTCAGTTAACAAAGAAAAACAGTCAAGCAAGCAGAGATTAATTCTTAACTTCTGCTGATTTGCTGAGGTCCATGCTCTCAATGATTGGTAAAGGTGCGGGCAACGGGTAGAGAGTCAGAGATGAAATATTGCACATTACGCATGCTCATAAGATATCATAGACTGCTGGGCATTTCTATAAGTAATGGCATTAAAAGCTGCATAATAACACTACTCCTGATGATATCTACATAAATTTAAAAATCCTAATTTTTACTTAAGTTTTTTATCATAACTTCGTGTTTATGGATATTTCTTTTCTACGTTTCCTCAATTTTTATCTGATTGCAAATTAATTCTGATAAAGGTTTATGTGAAGGATTACTGGCATACTTGAAATCAGGACGCAATATGAGTGAATACTGTAGAGTTCTGAATCAAAACGGTATAACCAAAGAAAGACTAGCAGGTTATGAGAGAAAGATAACTACTGAACCCTGGTACAAACCTGAGGCTATTGGATCATTTGAAGCATATTTTTAAATACTTTAGGAAATGCACTCAAGTGGGGATCTCTAAATTCTAAGTATAGCCAAATTTTATTTCAATCTAATAGGTTACAGCTGTAAAATAGCTAGTTTAAAATTGTTATATTAGATAATAATGAAGCTAAGCAACACTTAGGAGGTGACACCAAAGGCATGATTGATGATTTTTTGGGGAATTACAACGATCACGATATTTTAAGATAAATGGAGAGAGTGTCTAATCTCAGATTCAACTTAAACTAACATCATCTAGACTTTAACAATCAAAGGAAACTTAAGGATGTCCTCTTCTTAACAAACAAAGTTTTAGATATTTTATCTTACCAAGATCCTGATTTACTTATTTTTAATGTATTCTTTCTACAAATAAGGGGGGTCAAATATTTTCAGGTAACTTTTACTATGCATTAAAATATAAAACTATCTTCTTAGATATTGCTCTTGAAGGATATCTTCGTTAGCTAACTGAAAAGATCATGCTCATAGACATTGAATTTGAACAATACATCAGAGAAGCAGCAATTATTATGAGTAACTTGTCACTTTCATACAAGTGGGAGGAGCTTGGCGTGGTTAAGGAAGACTGGGATTTCTTGGTATAGGGCAATTCCAAAAACATGAATGAACATAATGCCAGGAAACTCAAATCTAAAAAAGAATATAGTTATTAACATCTGAAATGGAAATTGATGTTACTTGAGCATTAATTTGTGTGGAATAAATCAATAAATCATTTAATCTTTTGTTTTTATTTTCAATCTGTCGTTGATAGAGTTAAGTCATCTCTTGGAGAAGTAAATGATCGATATATGAATCTCATTCAAACCAAAGCATTGTTTAATTTTTAAAAAAAATTAGCTATATATATTATTTTAAGAAGACAGTAACATTCAGTAAAATTATTAGAAATTAATTAAACAAATTAATAAATTATAAATATTTCTAAAATATCATAAATTTCAAAGAATTATCTAAAATTTCTTATTTGAAAAATTATTAACATTAGAAAGAAAAAAATTTATTTTCTTCAAAAATTCAGTTTAATACTTAAATATATAATAAAGCAGAAATGTTAGGACAGGCATTTAACTTAGAACCTTACGCCTACTAAATTTTCGCAAGAAAAGTTAATTAGAGGAACCCTATTTTTCAGTCTAAGTATGATTTTGAAGAAAATTGACCCACACATTAGAAGCTGTGCACATGTTGGAGATTATATATAATTTAAATCAATTATTAAATTTGAATTTCATTAGAAATTATGATAATCTAATAAAATAATATATCAAAAAGATTGGTCAATTATCAGTTAAGGCAGATCTCATGGAAGAAGGAGGCATGTGGAGAAAGTCAAACATTAAACTGAAGTTATGCATCACAATTATGAACGCAGGACTATTCTTAAATGAAATTAATAGTTTTTTTAATTATATTGCTGGGTATATTTTATGTACAGTTAAATATTAAGTACTAAGAGCATTTTTATTGATAGATACTTTTGCAAAATTGTGCGTATTTTAGTGATATTCTTTTGTGTGAGAAAATAACAGGCGAGGAGGAGGTGCCAGCAAACGTCTAAGCCTTAGTTCTTGTGGACAGCACTGACTACCCAGATGTCTTGGCACATGTCAGTGTTAGAGCAAGAAAATTGAAAGGCATGTTTACAGTCGTATTTGCTGATAATCACATCAACAAACTTAATTAAATGGTTGGCAAGTTTTACAAACTATAAAGTAGGATTTATATAGAGATTCTCAAAATTTATAATAGCAATTAGGTCAAGAAATTAGTCGTATATTTATCGAAATAAAGAATTAAATATCGTTGAAGCAAGAATATATTTATGACATCAGAAAACCACAATATGAGATTCTAAGAGTAAAACCCCAACACCCCTATTACCAGAAGAGCTTCAAGTTCCCTTATACTCTAATCAATTATTGATAGCGCGAAAAACATTCCAGTTCCACCTGATTTCCCCAAGTCATTTTTACAGTTAGATGAATTCAACAAACATAATATGGGAGCTAAGAGTAACAACATTAAGGATTTTATTAATCATAAATTAATTGGTAATTTATCTATTGAGTCTTTAAAAAAATGCGGATCCAATATTAAATATAAAAGCCCCATTTATATGTAAAAAATATTAATGTTTTGAAAGACAACTTAGATAAATGGATTGTACTACCCCAAAGTGGCTGCATTCCCTTCAAAATGATGGAATACACCTTAGGACTACACCCCCTTATAAAAGAGTAAATCAATAATTTGATAGATAGACTAGCCTAAGTAAAAAACGTTGATAAAATGAACAGAATTTTATTCAAGTGCAAAGATCTAGTCATGAAGCAAGATTTCAGCCCACAGGATGAAAATCATTCATATATGAAGACTTAATTAATTGAATTTGGCATTTCATCTAAAGAATTTGAGTTAGCTTGGAAAACCATCAAAATGGTGTGGGCAAGCAAATTCAATGAGAGAGCTTTCTTAGTTACCAAGAAAATCGGTGTAACTCTATATAAAAGCATATTTTAAATGCTTACAATCTTTTATGAGAGATTATTGATTTTTTTAGGTTAATAGCTTCCTGAAATAATATTTTTTTACTATTAAACTCTTCATTCAGTTTATATGGCAGTGCTTGTTAAAAAAGTTGTGCCAGCTGAGTACGCTTATGTTATTCATACATTCAATGACATTAATATTATAAGATTAGAATTTTTATTTGTATTATCATATTAAAATTCACACCACTAACCCAACTAATGGAGAAGACAATGAAGTTTACATTGAAAGTTGTTTAGGAATGGGAGAAGCTTTAGTTAGTCAGATGCCAGGTCAGGCTTTCAGTTTCACTTTTAATAAATCTACTCAATAACCAGCTGTCAATGCTTATCCAAACAAGAAATTTTGAATGTAAAATATTGTAAAAAGACCTCACCTTCTTATAAACTTTATGGATTTGACAAAGACACTTTCATTATTAATTTAAGGAATTATATCGGTTACTCTTATTTTAAAAAAAAACTAATTGGATTGAAAGCAAATGGTTTTATCTTCAGAAGTGATTCAAACTCGGAGGATCTCCCTGGTTTCACAGGCGCAGGCCTCTTCGATTCATACCCCATGCTAGGAACCACAGAATTCAGAATAAAATACCACGATGAGAAATTAATCACAGACAAGCAGTTCAGAGATAACTTCATGAGAAATGTTGGGAAAATTGGAGAAATTATTGAGAACATATATGGAGAAGTTTAGTACATAGAAGGCGCCTACTTTAACAATAAGTTCCATGTGGTACAGACAAGACCTTAAGTTTGAGTAAAGTAATTACACAGACTAAAATTTTAATTCTAAATTAGTTTCAACTAACTTTTCTCAACATAAAAAGCTACATTAATTTTAATATTATTTTGAGAAGAAATGCTATTTAGTTTTATCTTGAAAAAAGAAGTGAAAAAACTGTTTAAAATGTAAATCTCGAATTGAATTAAATAATTTATTTATTCCGCAATTAATTTATAATGATGAAAACAAGGTCTCATAGCGGGATTGACAAGTCCTACCTTAATAAATCTCCCATTACAGAAGACGTCATCTTAAATATTTCTTATCCAAATTGAAATTATATTAAGCCTGGAATAACCAAATACAATTAAAATACTAAATGTAACAATTTCATATACAGAAGATGAAACTTTATCAGATGACAATTATTTCTATGAAAGAACCAATTAAAGCTCTAGATCTAAGAAAAATAAAACATCAAAGAAGACATCAGTTAAGAAAGAAGAATTTAATTTTTAGATAAAAAATGTGCCGAAAAGTCATAACATTATATTACATAATATAGAGATATAAATTAATCTCTCCATAATAAATAAATAGTATCAAAATATTAATGATTATTTAATGTAAAATATGTACAAAAACTTTATAAATCCTTCTATTGAAAAAGACTAAGACAACGATCGCAGTTTCTTAATGGAGAATATCGTGTAAAATAGAAAAAATGATAGTGAATATGATAATGAAGGTACCTTCGATTAAGTTAAGTTTTTGACTCAAATGGATAACTCCTATAGTATCCTAATTTAAAATTTTAATACTGAAATATTATAGCCATCAAGGGCATCAACCAGAAGATCCGCCAAAACCCATAAACCCCTTTCTCAATTGCAATCGAACTCGCAGTATTCTTAAATTTCCACCATAAAAAAAGAAAGTCAATCGACTACAAATTCCAGAATAGACAGATCAAGATCTAGATCAATCTAAAATAACGAATCTCGTAATGCCAGAGCATTAAAAGACAAGATAGAAAACAGTTAAAACGAGGGGTCATAGAGGTAAAATAATATAAATTCCAGCAGAAATGTCTAAAGTCAAAGAATCACTATGACTCAGTCAAATTAATGTTCACAGGCTGTAAAGTAAGAAATTAAAGTGTATTGTTAAAAAAAAAACCATTATTAAATTTCTACTGAAAATTTACCTCTTATCTATCTATTTATTTGCTAATAAATTGTTTATCTATTATTAATAATAGAAAACAAACAAGAAATACACTAAATGTAAGAAACCACGTAGAGCAATTTCAGACACTGAATCAGAACATGAAGATGTATCACAGGAATAGTAGACAAACACCAAAGAAATCTCCTACATTCTAGTAGAAAATGAGGATGATAACGATTAGGGAGGAGAGCACACCTTCAACAATGATAAATCTCAAGCCACACTTACTATGACCACAAACAGCAAGAAACCCTCCCCAGCTGAAAACATCAGCAACACTCACCATTTCACTTAGCATTAAAAATATAAGCAAATAATTGCTATTCATGTGTATTTATTGATAATAAATATTTTTAAAGCAGTAGAAATAGGATGTGAAGATGGAAGAGGTACGTAGAAACTAAGTTATTAGTGAATATGAGCATGACAACGAGGATGATGATGAAGAGGATGTTAGAATTGTGAGGAGAACACAGAGAAAAATCACTCAATAAACTACCAAAGCCAATAAATCCAAGTAAATATACTATACTTATATAACCCCATAGATCAATTAAGACATGAGAATTGGAGTTAAGAACAATTAGATTAAAATCTAATTATAATTGGCTGAAAATAAATATAATCAGGCTAAAATCAAATTTACACACTCTGATTGGATTATTTTATAAGGACAATTAATCGAGCCAATAGTTTTAATAATTAGCCCAAACATTATAATTATACGCCAATAATAATTAATTTTTAAATTAATTGTTCTTAACCCCAATCTCGTGTCTTAATTGATCTATGGGGTTTTATATAGAAATATTAATAAAATTAATTAAATAGGAATATATGAAGTAATTATTTGTGGAATTGGAGAAATTAATGTTAAATAAAATTAATAGACTTTAATACTTGATATTGGCAAATCTATTAATATATTTATATAGAGCTATTTATTTAACAATTGCCTATCATTGTTATTGGTCCTTATTTTCAGTATTCACTTTTTTGTCTTCAGCAGCCTCTTCCTCTGCTTCTTTTTATTCTTTAGCTTTTAATAACTTAAAATGTTAAAAAAAACTCAATCTAAAGTTTTTATATGTTTTGTGGTCATGATATATTTGAGTATCAGAAAATATTAATTTGAGCTTTGGCTTCAGCGTCATCCTTCTCTATTTTTTCATCAGTTGTTCTATCTCTAAGTTCCTATAGACATTCCATCAAAGAGGCTTTCAAGGGGTATGGTCTCTGCCCAAGAATATCAACGATATCTGGCAATGCCAAATTTTCCTTCACAAGCAATTGCTCACCAAGACTATAAAAAAATAAGAGTTTTAGACATTAATGAACACTTACCTTTAAATGAGGTCTTTCTTCTCAGTGAGGAGACTCTTACATTTGACATAAGACTCATCTATGATTCTTTTGACTTCTGAATCGATCAATCTATTGGTCTTGTCACTGTAGCTCTTTTGATATCCATCCTCGACGTCGTAGTTAATGGGCCCTAGTGCTGCACTCATGCCGTATTATGTGACAATGCCTAAAGCAATCTGGGTGATTTTCTTAATGTCATCTGATGCGCCAGTTGTTAATCTGTTAAAGAACAGTTCCTCAACTACTCTACCGCCGAGAGCCATGATTATCATGTCCTCAAGCTGTTCCTTGTTGTAGAGGTTCAATTCATCTGGAAGATAATGGGCGAAACCGAGGGATCCCTTGGCTCTTGGGATGATTGTTAACTTCAATAAGGGACTGGAGTGCTCTAAGAACCAACCTGCTACTGCGTGACCTGCTTCGTGGAAGGCTACTGTCTTACGTTCGAATTCACTGAGTGGGGCTTTGAAAATTTATTTTCTTATGTATTCTACATTAAATTCTATTTATATTTAACTTTCTTTTTAATACCAGCAATAACTCTCTCTGTTGCTTCTTCAAATTCCTTGATAGAAATTAAAAAGATAATAAATTTAATTATTAAGGAGTTAGAATAATTGAAATATTTAATATAATTATTTGAGAATATAACATATTGATTTATATAGATTTGTTAAGTAGTTTTAAAGTTTATTTGTATATTTCATTATTCCTCCTATTCTTCATTATTTTTTTAGTTTTTATTGTTATTATTGTTCATCATTGATTATAAATATTCAGCTATGTCTATTTCTTGCAAGCCCTTAAGTTATAACTAAATAGTTGAGAATATGAATAAAAATTAGAATTTTAATTAGGATAATAATAGAAGGCTTTACGGTTCTGTTCCCTGACATCATTGCAATAAGCCAGACAGTTAAAGTGGAAAATAAGGTGCATGAGTTCCTCATCGCTTTTATCGTCATAGAATGGTATAATCGGGATGCCATTGTCGAGTTAGTAGCCAAATGAATACACTGCATTATCTACTATTATGACGTCCTTTAGGTTTCTGTTAGAAATTATTCTTAGGTCTTTAATGTAAATGCCCTCTTCGGTGCGGATGCAGTGCTCTCTGTAGAGTCTATATTGGATTAGGGATCTGTCTGGGTCTAAGCTGTCTAATACGACATCTGCATAGGCCTTGTGACTTGCTGTGAAGACTACTACTTGATAGTTTTCATTCGCTTTTATAAGATATTCACTAAAATTATTAATTTTGCTAATGAGTAAAAAAGGAAAATGAAATAGTTTAAATTTATATAAATAGATGAAAATGATGAGTAATAGAAATATTTAATAATATTATAGAGTTTAATGGGCCATAAATGAAAACATATAAAAATTGATTTAAATTATAATATATATGTTAATTGTTTCAAACAAAAAGTTTAATACATAAATTAAAAAAAGTTAATTTTTAATAAATTCTTTTTGCTTATAAATATGTCCCTTCACAAATAATGATTATTTTTCTAATTCTAAAACATATGGCCTCACGTTGACACCTGCTTAGACTGTCTCTCCATTAGGGAATATAACATTAATTATCTCATCACAAGAGTTATTTTCTATGTCATCAATACAATGAACTAGAGTCTCATCCAAGTCAAAAATTAAAGTCTTTTTAACTATAACAAAAATGGATTAACATGAAATTTGCTTACTATGAGGCTTTTTAAAAGCTGGTAATTTAATTGTTCTGCTCTTAATTTCGTTCTTATTAACAGGTGGTAGTGTTTTAATATATTGTAAACTTTGCAAAGTTTGAATCAGATGGTTTCTATGAAGCTCAGAGCTTTGGAAGTCTTCGATTTACCCAGCGGCAACGTTTTGCACAGTTCCCTCCTCTTCTTCGTCTTGTTGTTCCTCAAATTAATTCAAAGCTCCTGTGTATCTAGCTACTGATTCATGTTTGCTGCTAATCTGTTCTGGAAACCGTCTTAGCCTTGAGAATTTAACATCTCAGTATTAGATAATTGAGTTAATTAACAAATTGATAGTAAATTAACTTTTACATATTTCGAGAATATTGACACTCTCAACTGCCTCGACATGTTACTCAATCTTTAGATTTTAATGGGCGGCTAGTTTAAGATAGCTCTATCTCCCAATTGGATTAGGAGACCTGCTTTTATTTTACTAGGATTTTTGTTATGTGTTTTAACTGTTGCCTGCATTATTCCCGTTATTGACAGTTTAGTTTCTTGTAGTTTGCTAATTCTATCTTGGTTAGTTTTGCTGAAAACTCTAATCGAATACCATAATGGGAGATGAAATTTCAACAACTTTGGTAACAAGAGAGGATATTCCTCCTCCTTACTTTGTCTTATATTGCTAAGTTCCAGGCTGCTACTGTTGCTGTTTAGAGTTGATATTCTTTAATTGACTCTATTGCTTTTGTTAGTCAACTTAATTTGAACCAAACTTGTTGCTCAGTTTCTTTTGATATTAGGCAGAATTTTGATTAGACTACTTGTTTTAGTACTAAGAAGATGGCCTGCTTTTTGACGACAAATTTGAGAACGACTCTCTTATGTTATCACTGACTTTAGATTGATCGATACCAAAAATGAGAGTGTTAAAAATAGTTGGGAGGTTGTAACCTTCAACTTGATTACATCTATGTGGAGAAATAATGCTCCCTTAGTGATTTTACTGTTGTTGTTGCTGATATTAATTTCCAAGTTTTTAGCTAACTCCTTCATCAAAGAATGAACTGCTTTCAAATGTCTCTTCTTTACTGGGTTAGTTGCTTGGACTACTTCGATTAGACTGAGTTGTACCTCTTCGATTTCTCAGGTTTTACTGCTGTTTTCATGCTTGATCACTACAATAAAGTTGACTGATTATTCATAAACAAATGAATATATTGATCAATAAATGCTAATCTTTTTACACTTACTTTAAGAAACGTTATTGAGAGAACTGGCAACTGCATTTCTGCATGATATCCTAGTATCTTCCTACAACTTCTCTTCTATATTTGTGAAATCTTCGCTACCCTCATCTATCAAGCTCCTGGTTATGTTGTGTATACTGGTTCTCTTTGAATCGCCTGAAGTCAAACGCATTTAATGCATTTTATTAAGCATTTTCTCACCATTTTCCTTACTTCTGGGAACTCCCTCTTGCTAGTGATAAGACATTCCAACTCCAGATATATAGCTCTGAGTAGGTTTATGTCTGGCTTAAGTATGAGTCTCAATTTGCTAATTGTTATAGTGAGAATCCGAGTTTCAATGTTATGGGTTCGTTGCTTAGTTTGTCTTGTTTGAGTTGTACTACTACTGATTAATATTTTAGTAATTTTGATGCTGATTGTTAGGTCCTTTAATTGAGGGCACATGCTTTTCCTCTTCATGTTAATCGTAGAGCCTTCTATTCGATTGTGAGTTGGCATTTGAAGAGAGATTATGATTTTGGACTTTAGTGTTTATTTTATTCACGTTAACGCTGTTATAAACCGAAGCCTATAATATATTGGCAATAAATATTTTTGAATTAAATCTTTTTAGATATAAAAACTATAACTGAAGACTCCTGTAGCGTTTTGAGACTAATTCTGACTAATCATATTTGAAGTAAATCTGGTATTATTATTGTGAATACCTGGAGTTCCTTTCGAGCTGCCTTAGGCGTTAGTTTCCATTTAAGTGCTTGGCTAATGATGTTGCTGTTGTTGTGAATTATTTCCAGTTTAGTATTACAAATAATTATATAAATTTCTTCTCTCAATCTTTCTACTTATTTTAGATTTTAGACTTTATGGAACGTTTCACTCCTTTATTATAGATAATTAAGCATTCAAAATTTGAATTAGCAATGGAGAGACTTCTTTAATCCAGGCTTATGATTTTGATAATTAGATGACGAAGTATACTGAGGAACATCAGTATTGTTCGTAGAGTGATTAGTAGTGAAATTGGTATTCATATTGATGTTGTTTGGGTTACACTTCTAAACTTTCACATTATTTTCGGTATGATGTGCCTAATAATTATTTCCATGCTAATTGTTGTGAGATAACATGTCTCTTGGGTATTGGTTTTACAGATAAATCACATTTGAGTTTTATTAATGTGTGCTGCTCCCCTCAGCATTTGCCAAATGCGCTTTTAAGTTCTAATAAATATGCTGTAGTAAAAATAGAGTTTAAAAACAACTTAATTTTGGGGGTTATATAAATTGTGCTGGTTATTTGAAGTTGTTGTGGGTGAAATTATTTTAGAAGGCTATTCAGATTGAATCTGGTTCACTTAAGTAGTATTAATGTTACTTTTTGATAGTTACTGACTCTCATTTATTTTTCAACGGACAATCACAATAAAAAATCAAATATATAATGGCAATACATTGTTTTAAAGAGATATATAAACATTGAGTAGTTAATCATAATCTATTAAAAATATTACATTACTAAAATTTAGATAAGATTTTACCCATATTTTAATACCTTAGCAGCAGCTCTCTTAGCAAATAACTTTTATTTATGATTAAGAGTATCTGTTCACCCCGAGGTCCCCCCCCACCCCTCCCTCCACTCCTAAACCGAGGTACCCCCCCACCCCTCCCTCCAGTCCTAAACCGAGGTACCCCCCCACCCCTCCCCCCACCTAAAAAATGAGGTAATCATAAAAATATCTAATTTCATTCAAAATTTTATTTTTCTAAGGTTAACATAAATTTTTTATCTAGAATCTTCACATTACATTTTTTTCCATCTGAATTTGACTAATTACTAACAAATTTAGTTTTTTTGCCTGCTCCGACTTTTTTTAATTTATCAATTACAACTAAATTTTTTAAAAATTTCAATTATATATAATTTTACAACCATCATTTTGATATTGAGTAACTGATATAAAAAAAATCTTATATATTATCATAGAAATATTTTTTAAGTTTTTAACTAAATAAATTTAACAATCTGATTTGAATATTCAATATAAAACATTATATTTTTATTTAAAATTAAAATAATTATAAAAAGTTATAATTTATTTTTAGTATTTTAAAATTATAATGGGAAAGAAAAATGTAGTACAATGTTTTATTTGAATTAATATCATCTTAATTGAAAAATTAAAGCTCTACAAAAATTATATCTATATTAGGTAGTTGAATGAATTAGCATTATAAATAAGTTAATATTTTATAGTAGATTGTGTGATTATATATTAAAATCTTTAAGTTAATTTGTTAATTATATAACTAAATTAGTACTCCATATATTTTAATGACAAATATTAAGATTTATAATTATTGAATATAAAGAAATTTAATAAAATCTTATATTCTTAAATTCGCTAAAAAACTTTATTATATTACGAAGAAATTTTTAAATTAAATTGATAAAGATAGTTGATAATTTTGAATAAATGTTTGATTAAAAGATTATTATAATTACAATACTATAAAAAATTGTGAATTATCATAATACAATTGAGGATATTTTAATACTTGGATAATAATTAATTTCATAAATCAATATAGAAATAATTAATATATATTAATTTCTTTATAATTTAAAACTAATTATATTTTACAAAATTTATTCTAAAATCAAATTTTTTGTTAAAATGATTTTCATAAAAATATTATTAATAATCATTTTAAAGAAAATTATTGTTAGTTAATTAAAAACCTCATATAGGAGATAAGTAATAACCTTTTAAGTTCCTATAATCTGTTCTGTAAATTTTCCCAATTTCTAATTCTGCATGCAAATCTATTTAGTTTTCAATTTGAATATATACTAAAACTCTGTCTATTTTGGTAATTGTACATTTAATCTGATATTAGCCATATCTTCCTTGCATTCCTCTTAATCTCTGAATAAACTTTTACTACTTCACACTAATCTTATTGAATAATAAGCAGGTTTATCCTACCTTGAATTTATTTAGCTCTTAATGTCTTTTTTCTAAAGTTTTAATCATATTTTCTTTGACTTCTGCATATAATTCCTAGCTTTCTGAATTAAAAACTTCTCTTGGTATATGTTTAGTGGTAGTATGCTTTAAATTATTATAGTGCATGAGAAAATCTAAAATCGCTTCTTTGACATCAAAGTCTTTTTATTTTTTTTACGAGATATTTAATAGATTTGTCTTAATTGTTTTATTAAACGCTTCTACACACCCCTAAGCTCTTGGATTATATGGGCGAGAAGTAATATGCTTAATACTTGGATTATTTAATAGAAATTCTTTCATTTTTTTGTTGCAAAATTCTAAACCATTATCAGACTAAATTATTTTAGGTTTTCCATATTAACTTATATATTTTTTCACTAATTTCACTATAGTATCTGCATTTTTATTTTTAATTGGGAAGGCCTATGCAAATTTGGAAAAATGATCTACGATACAAAGCATATATGGATATTTTGTTTTAAAGAATGATATATCGGTAGTATCTATTTATATTCTTTCTCTTGGTTTTGATGATATTAAGATTTAAAATTATTATTTCTTGGGCTGTTTAACATTTCTTTTCAACATACATTCTTAACAGTTCAATACATATTTCTAAATATCCTTTTCTAAACCATAGTAATTAATGTTTAATTGATTTTTTATAAATTCTAAAGTTTATTACACATTTAAATGTAATCCTGTATTCTACTACGATCTGTGAGAATTACTAATTATATCTAGTAATTCATAAGTATATGGTATTATGTATTATTTTTGATCATTTCTATTTGATAAATCTTTCATACTAAATCTCGAATCACTTTATAAACTAAATATTTCTGAGTTAATTTATGGCTAATAATCTTAAACTTTCTTATGAAAATCTCTTTTCTTGCTTTTTGTAGTATTTCTTTTTGAATTGAAGACAGGATTAATTTTATTTAATACGTAATCATAATATTACTAATATCTATTAGTACTTTGCTGAATTGATGGAAATTGTTTGTATTTTGTTGGCTAAAATTTTAACATTAAAAGCTTAATTTCATCATTATTTTCATTTTAATCATTAATTTCTTTTGAATCAACTTCAATTTGAAATAAACTATTAATTTTATTTTGCTAAATATCTTAAATTTAATCATTCTTAGCTTGGTATTTTTCTTTATCATTTTCTATTTACTAATTATTTTCAATAATAACTTGGAAATGCTCATTTCAGTAAAAAATTCTTATTGGATTCACATATCTTGACTAATTAATTGTGTATAATGGTTCTTAATTCAGATTATTATAAATAAGAATTTAAACTCTAAACATATTACTGATCTCTCTTAATTCTATAAATGAACCCCATTATGAATCTTATGACATGTTTTGTAAGTAATTCTCAAACTAATATTCTGTATTTTAAAGAATAATTGGTTCATATATGTGTTAATTGGCTCTGATATAGGTAACCACCATTTATCTCAATAAATGATATTGATTTTCAGGATAATTTAAAGCTACTAATATAGCACGAAATAAGCAATTTCCATCTCCTTGTACATTTTATACTACATATTCTTGATTTTAAATTTAATCATTAATTGTTTCTATTACTAATTAATCTATTTAATCATCATTTTCTGAATATTTATCTGAGTATTATGAAATACTAAAGTTTTCTTGATTTTCTTCTTCATTTTAATCATTAAGGAAATCCTTTATTGAAACTAATTACTCATAAATTTTATCATTAAAATCATTTAAATTTATAAATGTATTAATTTACTCAGAGTCTTCATTTTATTTTCTCTTTTTAAGACCTTAAGACTCTGGTAGATTAATTTACAAATTAGTAAATTAATCTTCCAATTTTGAAACAATTTAATCATCAATTTGTAAACTTTAAGAAATTTATGATAGTTTTCTTTTTTTATTTTGAATCTTTTTGTGAGAAGATTTCTTTTTCTGTTATTTTTTGTTTGATTTTTTCTTTCCCATTATAATTTCAAAATACTAAAAATAAATTATAACTTTTTATAATTATTTTAATTTTAAATAAAAATATAATGTTTTAAATTGAATATTCAAATCAGATTGTTAAATTTATTTAGTTAAAAACTTAAAAAATATTTCTATGATAATATATAAGATTTTTTTTATATCAGTTACTCAATATCAAAATGATGGTTGTAAAATTATATATAATTGAAATTTTTAAAAAATTTAGTTGTAATTGATAAATTAAAAAAAGTCGGAGCAGGCAAAAAAACTAAATTTGTTAGTAATTAGTCAAATTCAGATGGAAAAAAATGTAATGTGAAGATTCTAGATAAAAAATTTATGTTAACCTTAGAAAAATAAAATTTTGAATGAAATTAGATATTTTTATGATTACCTCATTTTTTAGGTGGGGGAGGGGGGTGGGGGGGGTACCTCGTTTAGGGACTGGGGGGAGGGGTGGGGGGGTACCTCGGGGTGAACAAGTATCTTTCTAATGCGGTTGAATTTTGTGGGGACTAGTTGAACTTATTCGCTACATTTTATTACAAAGACTATTATAAATTTTAATAATTTATCAACTTAATTATATTCTAAAAGTTAATAGTTTAAGAATAATTTCATTAAATTGTTTAATCAGAGAGAGGCAGCATTCATAGTATTAATAATTGTTTGGTTAACTCTATTAAAATTAATAAATTCATAAAATAGCATAATAATTATGTTTACCACAAAATTGAAGAAGCAAGTCAGTCAGAAGGTCACTTTATATATATTATAAGTGAGTTTAACTTTATTTTATAGATTGAATTATTTGCAGTTATATAGTGTGAAATACTCTCTAAATTTATTTTGCTAATTTAAGTGAGAGGGGGGGTAATTGGAGGTGAATGCAGATATATTTAAAAGTTTGATATTTTTGACCAGAATATTTTAGCACATTGTTGAGACATTAACAGCAACCTCAACAGTCAATGCTGTAGGCCGCTTTGAATTAACACAGTATGAGAATGCAACAGTAAATTATCATGTAAAATAATGGGTTATTCGGTCTCCCACAATTCGGAATTAGTTAATTCAATGGAAGAACTGATCTTAATGAATAATCTCAAGAGAGTCATGTTTAATCTATCGATGGAGTACAGAATAGTATTGTAATATGATATTTATTATAGGTTTTATTTATCACTAAATTCACATGTAATCCTAATATAGCATGCCAAATTATCCTAAATCCTCATATAAAAATAATTATAATTTTTTTTACATATTATACAAGATGAAGTTAGACCAACTCTAATGCAGAGAGTAATGCCCTGGTTACTTAACAGTGAGAAAAAGCCTCCCAAGGGCTTTGAGAAATTCTTCAAAAAGAAGGATGAGACTCAAAAATCATCAATATTTTATACATTTTTTGAGAAATCCTGTTTAATTATAGTAAAAAAACTGTTTACCAGATATATAGATATATATATGTTACTTATTAATTAATATTTACCATCAGGTAAGTAAAGAAGCATGAAAAAGAATATTCGAGTAATAGAATTTTAAATTCTCATATTTATTTTCATTTCAAATCAATTTAAATAACCATACAGTAATTAATTCAATTATACAAAACTCTAATCTAAGATACTATTAAGAGGATGTTTATTATTTAGTAAAACATTAATTACTTTTCCCAATTAATTTATTATTGTTTTTTATATAAATAAGTAATTCTCTGAATTAATATCATAAAAATGGCATTTTTAAATGTGGTTTTCCCATCGAATTCTAATAAGATAAATTTAATCTATTTTTTTAAAAAAATCTACTCGTAATTCTTCTATCTGTTCATTTCTAAACATATTCAAGATTTTAACAATAAACTTCGATTTAGACGACAAAAAAAGTAGAAGCTCAGAAAGATGATAACTCATTAAAATTATTTGTGAAGTATTTTAAGGGGTATTTAGTATATATTATAACAAATTTATGATAAAAAAGCAGATAAAGAGTCTTAAGAAGAGAAGCAGCAAGAAGAAGAAGAGGATGCTCATGATGACGACAAGAAACAGTCGAAGTCATCCGGTGCTGACAATCGCCAAGAATGGCAGAAATTCCTGTTCGACCAGAACAACAACCCCAAGCCTGAGGGGTTCCATGCTTTGCTTTTTGGGGGTCAGTTCTATACTATGCACTCACTTACAAAAAGCCAATGCAGGAATTGGTATATAAGGACTTTTTGAATGAGTATTTGCTCAAGAATAATGTCAAGGATATCACCATCACCAAAGATAAACGTATTGAAGTCTTCAATTATAATTGGAATTGCATATACAAAAAAGATATAAGTTTGGTTTGTTGAGTCATTGTAAAATATGGATTGTTATATAGAGCTGAAATTACAACCATGACTGGAGAGAAATTCTACATGACTCTTGGAGCATATGAGGCTTTCCTTGCCAAACTTGACTTAGTCCAAAGAGAAATGGGAAGACAACCATATAAATTAATTATTTATATTGATGTAAAATATGGAAGTATATTGGAAATATTTATTTAATTATTAGCTAATTAAATAATTGAAGATAATTAAAACTTAGAAAAAAGCCACCTTGAAATAATTATTAATTATATTACTTAGTTAATTGAAAAATTACATGAAAATAATTAAAATTAATTTTAACACAATAACTCAGCATTTTACCCTTACTTATGATTTTTACTAATTATTTTTTAATATATAATTTAATAAGCACATCATATCCCTAATATCATGTAAATTTAAATACATATTTTTTATTTAAACCCCATGAATTCGTGCCAGTGAAGTACGACAACCAATCTGAGGAGTGAATGAGTAGTTTGATGATGAACCTGCTCGTAGGCTCTCTCTTCCTGCTCTTTTTCTATCAAATCTACAAGAACCGTAACGGCGGTGCAGCAGGTGGCAAGACCGGAGCTGGTAAGTTAGGCACTCTAGGCCAGCAGGGCAAGGGGTGGTTCCAGGGTTAGGGGGCATGGGAGATATGTTCAACTTCGGCAAGTCTAATGCCACTGTCTATGGGGAGGAGAAGAAAATCAAGGTCAAATTCGCTAATGTGGCTGGCAATGAGAACGATAAGATTGAAATCATGGAGTTCGTCGACTTCCTTAAAGATCCCAAGAAGTATCAGAAACTTAAAATAATAATATTTTATATATATATATGGTCTGGTTATTATATTCCAAAAATAAGTTTATCTAAAGATAATTAAGACCAACTAAAGTCTGAAAAACACTTTAATTTAATTGGGAATTTAAAAATTGGTTTTAATTTTAATAATCTTGTCATTATAATGAATTTTAATAATATCATTTTAATTAATTTAATTATTAATATAATAGTTAAAGATATTATCATGACTATAATATAGCTAAACTATATTCTATAATTATATAAATTTAAATATAATATTAATTCATCAAAGTTAATAAAAATGAGATTTAGAATTTCATTTTCAAAATCTTTCGAATTGCTTTTTTTTTTACTATCTTTAAAAAAATTAAATTTTCCAAACAATACCAAATTATAAATTAAACTTTTAATAAATTTATTGTAACAATATCTCTTTTTTTAATAACTTGGAGCTAGAGTCCCAAGAAGTGCACTTTAAGTAGGACCCCCAGGTTGCGGTAAGACCATGCTTGCCAAGGCAGTACCCTGTGAAGCCAAAGTCCCCTTCTTTTCAATTTCCGGTTCCGACTTCGTAGAAATGTTCGTAGGTGTTGACGCTTCAAGAGTAAGAGATTTGTTTAAGAAAGCCAGATCAAAGGCCCCTGCAATTATCTTCATTGACGAAATAGATGCAGTCGGGAAGAAGAGACACGGCAAGCAAGGCGGTGGAAATTATGAGAGAGACAACACTCTCAATCAATTACTGGTAGAGATGGACGGGTTCTAGACTGACACTAGTGTCATTGTGTTGGCTACCACTAATAGAAAGGACATGCTTGATAGTGCTCTACTCAGACTGGTAGATTCGATAGAACCATTGAGATCACTCTCCCAACAATTAAGTACTATAAAAATATAATTTAAAAAGTGCATTTATGCTATATTATTGATTTAATTTTCATTTTGGACAATTTAATTATAGCTTTTTTTTAATGAACTGTTTAATTTTCAAATATTTATATTAATTTGGCTTTAAATAATAATAATAATTATATAATTGAATTAAGGAAAGAGACCAAATCTTTAACGTCCATTGAAAATATCACACTTAATGCTAAAATCCAAATTCAAGAGTATGCCAGAAAATTGGCAGCTTTGACCCCAGGTTTTAGTGGCGCCGACATCAAAAACATTTGCAACGAAGGTGCTATCATCACTGCAAGAAAAGATCTAGAAAGTGTTTCTATCAAGGACAAATTTATATATTTTTATATAAATAATAATAATAATATATATATCATTTTAGTTGCAATAGCAAATTTCGCAGAGATCAAGAGGTAAACTAAGTTAAAATTCCCAAGATTATCTATAAACGTTGTTTATTTATATTGCACTGATGAGTAAGATCGATTAATACAAATCAGGTGGAAGTATAAATCATTATGCGAATACAAAATATACTTTGAACATTTAATAATAACAAATCGTACTAATTCTTGATTTAATCATAACTCTCTTCATTTCTTGGCCTTTTCCTTATCCTCGAATACCTTTGCTTCGTCAAGAATGATTATTCGTCAAGAATGATTATATAATATAATGTATAATAAAATTAGACTTTCAAATTATTTAATGCTAGTTTCATTTAAAAGTAAAAGTAAAATATTTTTATCAATTTAATTAGAATTCTTCTGAGTTCTTCACCTTCAACCTTTCTTTGAGTGAGATGACCAAGATCGTCACTTTTAGACAACTTGAATTTCAAATTTATTGAAGTCTGGGGAGGTTGTGTCCATTGACTTGGCCAATACTTTCACTGCCAAGATTAATGCCTCACTCAAGCTGCATCAAGTTTTTAATATTTATAGAATTAAGCCCAAGTCTTAGATAGATCATAAAATGAATTAAGTAGATACTTTTTAAAAGCTGCAATCTTGGGTGCAATCAGTTTTCAAGGTGCCACTCCAGAGACTGAAACAAGAATATGTTCATCCATTTTATACAGTTTGCCTGATTTCTTTGTTGGGATGATAAGCTTTGAAACCTCTTACTTTTCTGTTGCCAATACAACACCTATATTTTATTGTCAACTAATCATATAATAAAATTGGAAAGAGGATACTCATTCATGTTACTTAATCCCTTTAAACTAAAAGGTTTCCATCTCCTTAAAGTCTCTTGTTTTTTACCATGATTAGCGTAGCGCAATATAAAAAATTGGTTAATGCCACTTACCATCTCTGGCTAAAACACCGATGACAGAGGACGTCTTGGTTGATGTGCTCAATAGCGTATTCAACTTGCAATAGTCTTCCATTTGGGTTGAAAGTGGTGGTCTTTCTATCGTATCTACTTGCCTAAACATCAATGAGAAATGAGCATGCGATATGAAAATAATCTCAGATTAAATTGATCATTTGAACTTACCATTTCTACTTTTAGATATTTATATTTTAATTTTATGAGATTGTTATTAATTTAAAAGTTTAAAGTAATCCAAACATTACTAACCAAAATGAGATTTGAAGGTCTATATTTTATGAAAATATTGAGGATCGTTAACTTTGATAAAGATAAAATAAAATTAAAATATAACCTTCAAAATATCGACTTCTTTTTATTGGCTTTATTAAGAGCTTTAGCCATTGATCTAAAGTTCCCACTCTCTTCTTCTAGAAGCTAGGCATTTTTCTCTATATTACTCAACATTTCAGTATTTTTCCCTAACTTTATTCAAATTTTAGTTCATTTAATCCTTTATTTCATTAATCTAAGAATTGGGTGTCCTAGACCTGCGCTTGCTGCTATCATTTTTACTTTCCTCTCTGCTAACGAGACTATTCGTTTATGATTAGTTATGTTAAGAAACAATATCCTCCTCAGTGTTTTTTCTGCCTTTAGAATTGGTTCTTAATTATAGCTCCAGCGGTTTTTCATTCTTATCAAGAGCACTTTTGATAGTTATGTACTTTTTGAAAATTTTACTCATTCCTTGAAGCATTGAAATTAAGATATCAGGTTGAATCATATTCTAACGAATTTACTCAAACATGCCAGATTGATATTGGAAAATACTCTCTCCTATTTTTTCTTTAATCTATTAGTCAAGCTCATAAATCAGTAAGTTATTTTAGCCGAACCCATACAGAATATTAGAGTTAAACTTATAGTCTTAAAAATTGTAGCATTAAGGTATTTGAAATGAAGCAAAAGGCTGTAAACTGAAGGATTCTATTTATAGTTTTATTTGTAAAGTAAAGAGTATTAAATATTATAGGTATTAAGAGAGACATTTATTTGAAATTTAAAGTGAAGTTAGGAAATTAAAGTACAAAATTTATATATAAAATATAAAAATTTATTATTGACATTAATTTGCAATCATTATCACAGATTAATTGCAAATAATAACCATATAAAGAAATATATATATATATATATATTAAAAGTAGTTGAATGAGAGAAAAGAAGAGAGTACAGCAACATAATTTCTTAATTGCATAGCAAATACTCCAATCTTTCTCACATTTTATATTCTATCAAAGTAAAAGTCGAGTTAATATAATTATATCACAATCCATATTCATCGAATGTCATAATATTTTGATATTTCTTGTCAATTATTTTAAAAACAAATAATTACTATATAAATAAATAATAAAACAAATTATTTTGGAATTATTATGTACAATACCATGTTAATATTCTTACTGTGAATCTTAATAATTATCTCTTAAGATGCATCAAACATAGTTCATACAAATTTAATAAAATAATAATAAAATTATGTCGCTCAGCTCATGTCATGTAGGAACTCTCGGTAATTGTGTCGATTTCCACGCTTGATAATTTGAAATACTGTGTTTTTGCAACATTTACTCAAGTTTTTTAAATATTTAATTATATTTTACTGATATCTAATTATTTTAATTACGACAACAGTCTGTATAAATTGTTATAAAAATTATAAATATTTTAGATTGAACAACCATCTCTATTCTTCCTCGCTGTAAGCCTTGATCATCTTTACGAAATGCCCGTCACTTGTGATCTCGTAATCTGTATCTTTCTGAGTGAGCAGTTTGAAGGGGTGGTCATACTCTTCAACTCTACCCTTCTCCATCACTAGGATCCTGTCTGAATCAATGACTCTTGATATTATGTGAGCTACATACATAATTATATTTCAAAGTATAATTGAATATAAATAATTTTAAGTTATCAGACTATGCGAATTGGAGATTGATTTCAAGCAAATGGGAGATGGTGAGAACACAGCCATGGGTGAAGCTGGCTGCAACGTGTCAGGAGGCCAAAAAGTAAGAATATCTATTGCCAAAGCTCTACACGATATATAGCTTTAACTTAATATACTAATTTAAGCTTGACTCTCAGATTTCTCAGAAACTCATTAATTATTTTACTAAAGAATCGTCATATATATTTATTCAAGCTTCTTGTAATTGATTAGGGACACCAGATTAGAATAAGCATAAATTATAAAAAGCTAATAAAATTTATGCTAAGAAAAATAGCTAATCCTATATGACATTGTTGCTAGCGAGCCTTCTGAAGCTTATACAGACGTCATGTCTCCAGCTGATGAAAATTATAATCCATAAATTAAAGCACTTAATATAGCTTAAAAAGTAATTTAATAGCTTAATTATTGATTCATTTATTGTTTTAAATTGCAACATCAGGAATTGGAGATGCTTATGCTAAAATCTTCACAAATTTATGATATTAGTAAAACCATAACATTTAACCATTCATAATAGGTATTTGAGAGAGTTTTAAGAGGCTAAATTTCTTACTTTGATGTTAACCCAGTTGGAAAATTCATCACTAGATTTAAAATAATTCTTCGTTCTAATATTCTCAGAGGCCTTATTTGCCACTGTGGGCTCAATGCTTTACTCAGCAGTAATTTCATAATGTTTATCAAATTATTATAAATATTAACTATATTCTGTTGGCTAGGATAAAATTTTGTGTGTTATTATTAGAAATTTGTTAATTCTGTGAGCGATCGACATCCTCCTCAGTAAATTTTATATAAGAATTAACTAATGATTGAGTTAAATTTCAAGATCATAAAATAAAAATGACTTATAAAAATTAATTAATTTATGAAAATGAGCATCTTCTTTCTTGATCTCAGTAATCATTTATATATTCATATATTATAAATTTTGCAATAATTATTAGATATACTTGACATTATCATATGCACGGCATGTGATTATTCCACCAAGCATAGTCAAGATGTTGGCTTGAAGTGGGTCTCTGCTGGTATTTTCATAATTTTACAGAATTTAAAGAGCACCTGAGCCTTTGCGGTAGATGAAGATAGATATAAAGATCAGGGCAAAGACTGGAACAGCTGCGTATGGGGTAATTACTACTGAGACTTAAAAAAAATTATAACTTTGAAAAACTTTTTTAATAGACAAAATTAAAATTCAATAATAATATGAAGAAAATGTTATTTAAATTAGGTAGTGGTTCGCATTCCAACCTATTAATAAAAAATTATTAATAGAACAGCAAGACTTATATTACAAAATTATTGATATAATTCTTACAAAGCAGTTTAAAATCTTTGATATCTCTACTAAGTTTCTCTCAATTTTAAAACAAAAAAATTCTTATAGCGGTTTTTTAGATTGGAATTAAGTTTGCCATCACTGATCTCACTTATGGAATCTCGCGAAACTTCGGACAATTTTCTGTATATAGTGCTCAAGAACTGAATAAATTTCACATATAAACCCACCATGTATAATTTATTTTCAATCTAATTGAGAATAAAATATGATGAATTGTAGAAGTAGTGGAGGTTTCTCAGAAAAATCTAGGTCAAAAATGCCAAAGAAAACATTATTGTAGGAATACATTCGATTTGGGAAAATGAATTAAAATTAAATTAATTAAATATTAAAATCATGGCAGTTATAAAACCCAAAGTGACTCATAATTAAAATCTTAGTCAATTCTGCGGTAGATCCCGCAATTTTAGCTGGACTTTACTATCGATAATCAAAACCCCAAAACCCCTTAATGAGTTTTATATGTGTTTTGATTGATGAGGGTAATGTTGGGGATTAGGGTTTCTTTTTGATTTGTTTCATTTTTGTTGTTAGATTCAATGTTATTTATTATTTTCATGGTTGAGATATTTAATATTTTAATTTTTACCATCACTACATCTACATAAATGCTGAGAAGAAATGATTTCATTACAAAATTTTTAATGATAGTACATTAATTGTTTGCTTTGCTTATTTAATTAGAATAGCTAATTTTATGAAAGCATCTTCTTTTAATTCTTAGGAACTCCATTTTTTAAAATATTTTGGTACCAACTTAGAAAAAATTCAAATTGGTACTGGTACCAATTAGGTTTTGAACCATTTTGGAACTTTTCCATTAAAACCTCATTAATTTAAAACTAGGTACTAATTTAGTTTTGGTACTATTAAAATGGAACCAATTAAAACATAACAAATTTAGTACCGGTACTAATTAAATTAAAACAAATTTAGTACTAATTTAATGGAATTTAATTGGTTAAAATGGAAATCTATCTCTGAAATTTGATACAGTTTTTGCAAACTTTCTCCATTTCTCTTTACAGGGTTGACCTCCTATAAGATACCCATATTTAATAGGTGTCCTAAATTAATAGAAATTAGAAATACAAAATTTTAAGATTGATATCCATTTATAATACTTCTGGAACTAAATTATTACATGATTGTTGATATCAATCACCTTAAAATCACTCATTTTATACATATTTTTCATTTAAATTTTACTTATGTTACCAAACTTTTTTCTATTGGAAGAAAATATGATAATGAATAACGCAAGCTAAAATGAATGAAAGTGTTGAATTTATTTTGAAAATAATTTTTTGTGAAAACTTAAAAAATATTTGTGTATAAATGCTAATTTTTAAAAAAGATGCAATCATCTAAATTGATAAAAACGATCAGGAAAAGTTATAACTTCTGAAAAAAATGCAAAACATATAAAAATGTCTCTCAAACTTATCTTTTTTTAATAAAAATGCTATAACAAGTATATAAATATGAAAACATATAAATTGAGTACTATAATGATGATCATATTAAATTTTCAAAATTTCATAACTTGAGTAAAAATGATACTTCCTTGCTCAAATAAACCCTAATCCCCAACATTACCCTCATCAATCAAAACACATATAAAACTCATTAAGGGGTTTTGGGGTTTTGAATGTTCTTGAATCATTCCAGGAAGCGAGATATTTTGATTTTGAGCTAACTCCAAAAAATATTATAATGGGTTTTTCTCGCTTGGGCGATGAGATAATTTCATTATAGCAATTACAACCACCGTCTCATTTTTAATGCGCTATCCAGAGAGTATAATATTGTCATGGTTTGAAGACATTTTTTCAAAAACATAACTGAAGGTAATTAATAATTAATTAATCCCAAATGGAATGTATTCCTACAATATCAAAAAGGATATCTCATATATAAAACAAATTAATTTAATACTTATTATTTATAATCTTTGCTCATTATAAGATTAGATATTTAAAGCTAACATTTACAATATTATAGAAAGTGCAATAAAAGCGATCATTACAAGATTATCAAATATTAATAATATTAATAATTATTTTGATAAGCTTTATTTTGTAGCATTTTATTATAATTATTATTATTAAATTAATATCCAAGTAAAATATCTTTCAGCTACTTAAAGAACATAAATCTTTCCTTGACCATTTTATTAAAAATCTATACATTTAAGAATGAATGAATCTCCAACCTCTATAATAAATCCCTCTCAACCACTGTCAATACTGTCTGATAACTATCAAACCCCATAACTTGCTACAGATTATAATTAAAATGACATAAATATTTACAAATAGCAGTAGTGAACTTGCCCACTATGTGAAAACCCCCTATAATAATGCTAAATATCATTTTTTGATTTTACAATGCGGAGACAGTTTGTGTCTATAGTGCTTTGATTTATACTTCGATGAGTTAGAAGCTTATATCAATAAATAATGTTAAAATTTATAAGTTTTTAAATCAATGAATCAATTAGAATTTAGTTGAATAGTAATATTTTAAAATAAGGATTATTTTGGGTCTCTTTAATTGTGATAATTTATAATAAAAGCCACGTTTGAGTGCTCTTAATGTGAAAAAAAAATGAGTAAACAGACTAGATAATCGAAGAATCATAAGAATTATTTACTGTAAAAATTGAGAATTAAAAAATATCAAAATCCATTTATTATGTTATTTTATAAAATGCTTATAATTTAGGTTGAAGTTGGAATTAAATTTGTGTCCCCTTTAACTAAAACTTATAAAATGTCATTAAAATTTGTCATAGTCCCTGAATCAATCAGCTCTTTAGCAAATTGAGATACTGATTTCAGGTTATCTATAACCTCTTGAAACTTTTCTCCAGCTAATTGATGCATTATCATAACAAGGAGTGAGTAATTATCTCTCCAAGCCTCTGCTTTTATCTATCCCATGTAGTTAGCTCCATTGATGTAGGGACATGAGTTTGAGTCAGC